>LGRX02017835.1:0-28919 GCA_001247695.2 Cymbomonas tetramitiformis
GCTAGGCGGTGCACGAGAGTGGCAGCCGCAGTCGAAGCTTCCGATGCAGCCGAATCCAACTGCGGAGTTGTGGGTGTTGCTGCATTTAACGCTCCAACATCATCGAAAATAGTTGCTTATTTACGCGCCCTAGCGCGTGTACGTGGTCTGTGAGGCGTATCCATTATAAAATTGACGGTGAGACGGGAATGTGGGCTAGCGGTGCGACAGTAGATGGTAATCCCGCAGCGGCCAATCCCTGCAGGAGTCTCAGCAAACAATAACACAATCAAGCAGGTCATGAGCCGAGTGGCTAATAGTGGGAGCGACCCACAAAACGCGGAGTGTCCTTTCCGCTGATCAGGCGGAACGTGAAGCATAACCATAACCAGCGACGATACTGCTGCCAAATAAATGCCAAAAAAAAAAACTGATCTCCACTTCAAAAGGAGGCCATACTGCGAAGAGAAACCCACTGTCTAAGGGGGCGCCCACCCCATCTCTGTGTCAAAACTTAGCCAATCATGGCAACAGCTAGGCGCTGTGCCATCAGAATTACCGGGAAAGTGGTGACGCGCATAACCTGCGAGAACAGGTGTTCCGCTCGGTGAAAACGAACTGGCTAAGCTCCATAAGCAGTCCGGCCGAGTGCTTTTATCATGCATCTCGGAAACCCGGATAATACGAAATAATGACTGACAGTACAGTACTACTGTACTGTCATCCTAGCTACTAGCGGAGTCACGGTTCCGATCAGAGACAGGTCAGGCTAGGGGCTATCAGAGCCCATAATAATAACCCTGAACCTAAAGTCCAGCATTTCTCGTTTAAACCTCTTTGTTCAATCTGTCAGATATATAGTCGGGTGTGTATATATCGGATAACGGAGAATAAACCCTGAGTTAAGGGTTTCGATATCAGAACGGTAAAAGTCTCAGATTGATAAAAGAGGTACACATAAATACTAACGGGTGTTTCTCGTCTACTGGTGACGGTCACCCAGCCTACTATAGGAAGTGACAAGTGACAGATTTTGACTGTCGGTGTGTCACATCCAGCACACCACCTAGGGTGGTGACCGGAGCTAGTAGTGAACGAAGCAAACAAACTCCCTACTCAACTTCAGGAGGAAACTAGCACAACTGGGGG
This sequence comes from Cymbomonas tetramitiformis, assembly GCA_001247695.2. Lineage (NCBI taxonomy): Eukaryota > Viridiplantae > Chlorophyta > Pyramimonadophyceae > Pyramimonadales > Pyramimonadaceae > Cymbomonas > Cymbomonas tetramitiformis. The sequence continues at coordinate 1,129 of LGRX02017835.1, forward strand.
CCTGTACTCTTGGTCAGGGCGGTCCCAGGTCACAGCAAGATGGTCAGATACTGCTGTTACTTTGCCAAAACCCCAAACATAGCTCAACTTCACAGAGCTCTTCTGCACATCTAGGGGGCTACACTATAGCTAACCCCCAGGCAGGCACGGCGTGACTAACTCTAGCCACTAGTGGTCTTCGGAGCTGTCTGCCCGGCTCGGAGCAGCGTGACTGTGAAGCAGTTGCCGGCCCCCGGGGCCGGTGATGAATCATTCGTAGAAGAAATTGACGAGTTCTCGATCACGGGAGGCTGCACCGCACCGGGGTGCTGCCAAGTGCTGCCCGACGGTGGAGCCTCGTCATCTGAAGATGAAGCCGGCGACAGCGGAGGGCCGTCCACAAACAACTCGGCAGGCGGTGGCGGCCCGGGATGCCACGGCATCGGAGCCATGTAGAGTCCCTGCCGTCTCTGCTCCCGCCGTTGGCGACGAGGCGGAATAGCACATGGCATGTCACGAACCACGTCAGTCAGCGAAGCCTCCGCAGCCGGGACTGCCGAGCCAGTTGACGTAGCACCACCGACCGGTGGACCCGTGCATGTGCGCGCACCGGCACCACCGACACCGGCAACGGCGTGTGGCGCGGCGGTGGCACAAATTACAAAGAGCGCACACACCAAGGAGGAAGTGAGGAGAGACCTCCCGAACCTCGGAATGCCGCTCCCACAGCCGTACCGCGGCCGTGGCAGCTCAACTGAGGCATCTTCGTCGTCGTCGTCGCTCGCGACGTAGGTTGCGGGCTTGTACTCCACCACGCGCTCCGGCCCCTCAATCGCGGAGAGCAAATTCATGCTCGGGGCCGGCTCGTCGGGCACCAACGCAACCCCCGTGCTCCCAATGAAATCGGCAAACGTGCGGGTGACGGGAGGGCAAAAGGGGTTCGGCGGACCGGTCCACTCCTCCTCGGACCCAACCGACGCGGGCGGGGAGTGCGCGGGCGGCTCCGACACCACCGGCAAGTCGGCAGTGAAGGTGTTGACGTTGAATGTTGTAGTCCCAGCCGTGCGCGCCATCTCGGAGAACTCGGTGACGGCGGACACAAGGGCCTCACCGTCCTCCTCGCAGAAAGAGCATGCGGATAGATCGGTGAAGACCTCCGGCTTCCCGCCCGCAAGCATGCAAAGGGCGTCGAACTCCACGGGGTCGTCGTTGTCGATGGCGTGTTGGAACTTCGCGGCGAGTACGGAGTTCTCGGCCTCCTCAGCGAAGGCGTAGGCCGAGAGTCCGGTCCTGCCCCCGTTCGGGCAGTCCCGATGCCAATGCCGTGCTTTCCCCTTAGCGCACACCTGATTCTGGCAGTAGGGGACGGTCGCACCGGTGTCGCGATGGAAGGCCACCTTCTTGGAGATGGATTGCGACCAGTTCCCCCCTTTGGGGAGGGGCGAGGCCGCGAAACGGGTCTTGACGCGGCGGTCCGTTTTGTCCGCGCGAGGGGTAAACCCCCGCGGAGACGGTCCGGACTCGGCGGTGACGAGGAAGGTGGCCAATTGCCTCTTCAAGTCGAGCACCATTGTCCGTAAGTCCGCGATCTCACTCGCCGCACCCGACCCATCAACGCCCTTCTCCATGAAGTGCGTGCCGTGGGAGTACCGGTGTGCGGATGCGGTGGCGGTGCCCGCCCGCACGTGCTCGCCGTAGCACTCCCGCACCCACTGCTGAATAGTGAGTAGGTCGTGGGCGGCTCGTTGGTCGTGAAGGAGCAAACGGGACACCACCGGCTGGTAGAAGGTGGCGTCGAGGGCTTTGATGAAAAGGGACTTCACGTCCTCGTCCTGGAGCGTTGATCTGGTCCTCGCAGCCTTGAGCGCGGCGTTGAAGTCCTCAATGGGTCCATGAGGGTCCACGCCCGCAGCGATGCGGACGGCAAACATGTCCGCTTGCCCCTGGAAGGGGTCCCCAATCGGGATCATCCGACGGGCGAACTCGAGCAGGACACGCTTACCGTCTGCCGGGAAGCTGGCGTGGGACGAGTCCAACCAGTCCGCTGCGGGCGACGAGGGGTCGATCAGCAGCTCGATCGTGGAGAACAATAAATTGTTGGCCTCCACGCGGACGGCCAAAGTAGCGTCGTCCAGCGTGAAGAGCGGGAAGAATAAACCGATGTCCTCAGTGACGAATGCCGCCTGCAGGGCAGAGACCATTCTCGTGAAGATGGCCGCCGCGTGGGGCTCCGCACCGGAAAATCTCCCCTCTTTGCCGTCGAACAACTTGCGTTGGACGTGCTTCGCCACCTTCATGTCGAAGTGCTCCCGCTGTAGGGTGCGTACCGATGCCAAAAATGTAGCCCCCGCCGAATTAGCGGGCGGCTGTGCCGCTGGCGGGGTCGCGGGTGTGTTGGCATGCCTGGCAGCAACGGAATCAAAAATCGTGCTCAGCGTGCGGCGGCGATTCGCCATGCTAGCTGTGGATCTAGTAGAAGTGACCATGATGAAGAAGACTACAGGGGTGGAGTGAGGCAAGAAGACGTGGAAAAAAATGCGGTAGTCTTGGGCGGCCAAGAAATGCGGCGGGTCGTCGATACGGTTGCCGTGAGAGAGCAGAAATTCCGGGAAGTCGTGTGGTAGATGGCGGCCAATACGAAACGGTGTGGTTACCAACCAGGATACGTAAACCAATCCAACGTTAAATCCCGTAGAAAAGATGTCCTCAAAGGCCTACAGCTAGCCGTAAATCAACCCACAAAACTCAGGCCATACCCGCGACTGCCGGCACCCCCACGCGCGGAGCGCCTCACTCCATCCCAAGCGTCTGGCTTTAGCCAATCATCCTTGCGGTGTCGCAGTGGCTAAATAAAGCGTAAGTGGGGCCAAACCTGTCAGATATATAGTCGGGTGTGTATATATCGGATAACGGAGAATAAACCCTGAGTTAAGGGTTTCGATATCAGAACGGTAAAAGTCTCAGATTGATAAAAGAGGTACACATAAATACTAACGGGTGTTTCCCGTCTACTGGTGACGGTCACCCAGCCTACTATAGGAAGTGACAAGTGACAGATTTTGACTGTCGGTGTGTCACATCCAGCACAATCTGATGAAAGGAGTGATATATATATATGTTACGGTACAAGCGTGCCGCACGCACATGCGTGCTTATTTCAGTACAAGCGCGCCAGGCGCGCTTGTACTCGACACAATTGAACCAGCACAAGCGCGCCTGGCGCGCTTGTACTGGTACAAACACGCATATGCATGTGGCGCGCTTGTACCGTAACATATATATATGGGATATATATCGCTGAAACACAGGAAACACAGGTGGTGATCCGGTCGGTCTAAAAACTGCATAAGATAAAATACTTAGGTGTTTTATCGAGAGCGGTGCGGAACGGTCGGAGCGGTGACAGCTGACAAGATGGCAGGCACTCAGGGCGAGGGGTGAAACAGGGAGAAGCAGGCCCCCATACAGTGGGGGGGAAATCGGCTTCCCCGTGACACCACCTCGCCCCGAAGGTGTGAGTGGTCATCCCGAAGCAGGCACACCCTGAATCCTAACCCAATGTTACTATAATGTTTAGGCCAAAGGGGCCTTTCTCAACCCAACTAGAAGCACATCCGTGCATGGGGCGTTGCCTAAAATTCTAGCATTCAAGGGCAAGTTTCTACAAGCTGCGACGCGATCCCGGATTGGCGGCGGCGAAGTCCTCGATCGTAGAAGACCTCAAGCGCCACGGAGAAGGCGAATCAGCCAATGCCTGTGCGGTGCCAAAGCCAAAAGCGGCCAAGCACCACCAGAGCGAATGCGGCGACGAAGAGAGGGCAGAGTGGCGGAAAGTGAAAAATGCGGCGAGGGGACGTGATCGAGCCTTTGGGATGGGACCCAAAAGGGATAACAGTGAGGGATGAGACGATTGCAACCGCACCCCTAGACACCACCAAGGCTCTATATCGATATTTCCGATAACCGATACTATCGATATATCGTATTTATCGCCGATTATCGGATTGCAATATCTAACTATCGATTGTGCAGGTTTTGATGTTCCATATTTTATTTATAACAAATTAGATATAAATGCCCAAATAATCGATTATTTATCGATTGTGCCGATTATCGATACCATTTTTCGGATATCGGATAGTATCGATACCAAAAAACCAAACCGATATAGAGCCTTGGACACCACCAGATGGTGACTAGGGGGCGCATAAGGCGAAGGCGAGGGATGGGGCGAGACGAAGGCGTGGGAGTCAAAATACTCACTGGCGATGTTGGTGTATCTGTCAACGTCGATCTTGGTGTCTGGTGCACAAGCACCACCAGACACCACCAGACAGAAACCAGGGATGAATTGTTGATGTCGGAGTACTTGCAGCGCACACTGAACTGCGGCCATGCGCGCTTGCTGACGTGGTGAAGCCATTTCGCTGCAAGCTGCAGAAATCTGTAGCCGAAGGGTAGGGTCGTAAGCGAAAAACGCAACTTTCGCTATTTTTAACCTCTTAGCCGGTAGCCGTTACGATATCGTAACAAACCACCCGCGGTCCTTTTGGTTTCGCATGCACGTGTGCTCACCAAAAAGGGTTAGACGAACTCTAGACATGATACAACCTAGGGTATGTGTGCATAGTGAGCATGCATGCATCACTCCATGGCAGATTTGTATGGGATACACATACACTCTTATCATATTCATAACAATTTGAACCGACAATAATGCTTTTTATAGCCAATTTTGAAACGGAAATCGGCTCAAATCTGCATGATTTAGACAACTTTGACATTGATATGAATGTGCATGACCATATATGTTCAGGGTATGCCACTTTCAACCATCACATATCGATATATGGGTGCTAAGGGCTATACATCCTCGCTTATATGTGAAATACACGCAGACTAATCGCTTAAGTATGGAAAACATTGCTTAAGTACGAAAAACATTGAAGAATCGCATGTTTTTTTCATGTTTTTTTCGTAAAAAGGCCACGTATATCGAGATGTAGGCACATTTAACTCAACATATGACTGACAAAAGTTTAAACATGGCCAAGGCCGATAGCATCGTACTAACGGCAACCGCTTAAGAGACCTTAGGCGACCAAGAATCGCTTTTGCGTAAAATCGATTGCTAAAATTTGGAGAAGTTTTGCTTGTATAATCGGTATATCTCACGATATATATGCCATAGATGTTCATACAATAGCTCAATTTGTAGTTGCGATAGGTGTCGAAAACATATATAATCACCGTGGCATGCTTATGTATGTGAGCACCACACCCGCTTCCCACACAAAGCATGCATTTTTGGCCGGAAATAGCGTTACCGGCTAAGAGGTTAACGGAATCGGACGATGAAAAAGGAATACTAGAATGTCCTAGTGACACAGTGAAAACGCTGAACGCCGTAGGGTTTGAGCGAGGCAATCGGGTATCTCAAAAGATAGAAATGAATACACGACTCTCAGGCTATCTAAGCTCTGAGGCCGTCACTAGGCAATCATATCGTGTGTCACAGTCTAAGCTACCGAAGTCGAACTACTGAGTACAGGTAGGAAGTCACTGTACTGTCACTGTCACTGTCATACGTCATACGTGATACTGAACTACTGAATCTCAGCACACCACCTCGGCTGAGGTGGCACAAGAATGCGAAACAGGTAGCTAATGCAAACTAAGAGGTCCCCGTCCACGGATCAGAACAACATCAACCAAAGGGCCGACCTGCCGCCATCCCCGCTTCCGGCTAACCCTCTAAACCGAATGCTAAAGTACTAGTATATGCATGCCAACTAGGTGGACTGCCACAAGGATATGAAAATAGTGACTGGTCTCCGCCAGATCTCGCTCCCCGATAGATACTCTCATCTGATACTGCTCAGCTCGACGGTCAATCAGTACTCGAGGTCATAGAAGATGTTAAAGAGGTACAGGATGTAGTCAAAGGCCAGAATCCAGTCAGATGTGCTTAAGGTCAGAGTAGAGCTGTCGGTGTCTAAGGTCTCATAGGGCAGGTCATAGGTACCAGTCTGTCCACGAAACAAAGTCCAGTCCAGAAGGGCACCACGTCAAAGGGCATCAATCCAGTCAGACCAGAAAGACCCCTTGCCCGACCGCTGTCGGCTCATAGGCCTGCAGCTCAGCCGGACAGGGTACCAGAGGTACCATACATGCCAGACCGCTGAGAGTGGTACTCCCGCGGACCGTCCTCGTAGCCCGTGCCATCATATGGTACCGGCACCGCGTGAGGCAGGGCATACAGGCTGCTGTCAGGAACAGGCTCAGCCTCCCGGTAGTGTAGGGGGGAGGCGGGGCCCATCTGACCATGACCCATAGCATGATTCTCGAAGAACGTGACCGCCCTCTGCATCCAAGAAGTGTCAGCGGCAGGGAAGGCCGTAGACAGAGCCAGAGCAGACACACCCGGCTCCTGCTGCGTGATTCTGATAAATCCGAACATCTCCACAATCATATGGATAGCAGACATGGCCCGCTGCCCAACCACAGAGGCGGCCACATACTCAGATCCAGTGGAGGACATCTCAGCATCAGTCTGGCGGGCACATACCCAATGAAGGACCATGCCGTTGAGGAATACAATGCCTCCCGAGTAGGAGAGGCACCCGTTGAGTTTGTCACGAGCATGGTCAGCATCCGAATACACCTGTATTGTGAGCACAGAAAGCGGTGCACTGGGGTAAGCATAACGGATACGGTAGTGCCGTGTGAAGTATAGATACTGAGCCACTCTCTGAAGTGCCTCCCAGGCCTGAGCCGAGGGGCATGAGGAGAACTGTGCCAGATATATGACCGAGTAATACACATCCGGCCTGGTGCACCGTGCAATCCACAACAGGGACCCAAGCAGTGAGAGATACGGGGTGACAAGGGTGAGATCAGGGTGCTCCGGCTTCTGGATAACGAGGTTCACATCCATCGGATTGTGAAAGGTTTTGGCCGGAAGCTTGAACTTGGACATGAGCTCCTTGATCTGCCTGGTTTGGGACAGTGCAATGCCCCACCGATCATAGTCAACCGCAAGCTGCAGGACGGCTGTCATACGGCCAAGATTCTTGCTCTTGAATGCCGCCTGGAAAGCTGCCCAGAAAGCCTGGTGGAAGGCATCATCACATGTCAGCCCGAAGTCATCCACGTAGACAGCCACGAAGGCCACGAACACAGAGGTCACAATATAGTATAGGCACGGGTCATATGTGGACTGGGTGAAGTGCATTCCCTGATAGGTGAAGGACTTCATGAATTTGTTGGCCAGCTTCTGCCAGGAAGCACCAGCCGTCCGTAGCCCGTAGAGAGCATAGAGCAGCTTGGCATATCCATATCTGCCCTTATACATATACCCAGAGGGGAACCGCACATATATGGGAACCTCCAGACGGGCATGAACAAAGGCCTGACTGACGTCAAAGTGATAGACTATAACCCCCATACCAGCAAAGATAATAGACAGGATGAAGAGAAGGCGGAAGGTGGGCAGGTCTGCTACCGTGCACGCGGTCTCAGCTTGGGTGTAGCCCCAGTGCCACGTGGCAGCCACGGCCATCCGAGCTTTATGAATTATTTTGGACGGGCGGTAGACCATCCCGTGGCTTCCAGGGCTTGTTCAGCACAAAGATGGTGCTGGTGGCGATCTCACCGTCGGGTAGCACCTCCACCGGTTCTATCTTACCCTGGTCAATCAGAGGCTGCACCTCCCCACCGGTAATAGCCTCCTCCCACTGAGCCCCATCAGGCATAGACAGTGCCTGGCGGTACCCTCCTGGCAGTGGCAGATCAGGAGCTGCAGTGTGGTACAGGCGCTCGGCGAGGTCAGCAGAGATATGACAGAAGCTGAGTGTGCCGCTGGCTGGCAACGTACCGACCGTGTCCTCTGGTGGGACCACATAGTGCGGAAGGAGCCACTGGTCCTGCTCCGGGTGGTCGGAGAAGGGAAGGTGGCAAGCACTGTGGGTATCAGGGAACACCACCAGACTGGCACGGAGGTCCATGGCATATATAGGCACGTGGGGCAGTCACATCACCGTAGGCCATAGGCCGGAAGAGCACCCCATAGGACCTGGACCGCCTCATGTCCGTGGACACAATGCGTGCCGGATACAGCGGATCACCGCGGGCCTCCTGAGCCTTGGCCAGAGTCCAGAGCGGGTAGTGTTGATTGACACAGTCAATGACCCTGCGGCGGTCCAGCCAGTGGACCAAGTCAAACCAAGCAGTGCCCGCAGGGTCAGCCATGACATACTGCTGGGCGGTGGTCCAGAAAGTGTCTGCTGAACCAGTGTCAAGCAACTGCACGGTGGCATAGGTCTCACCGTCCCGGGTGTCATAATAGGCAGCCACGGAATGGACTGTCACCACCATGTCAGTGGTGTAGTCCTTCCACGGCTCCGGCCTGTCACTGGGCACGGGTGCGGAGTGCTGCTCGTCGGGAGCGGGGGCAGGGAACGATGACATCACCTGCCCGAACTCTGAGTAGTTTCTGATGAAGTCTGGCCGGCCCTCGGAAACAACCTTGTTCCTCTCCAGGTCTAGTACCTTGTAGGCCGAGGACCTGAGGCTGATGCCCACAAACCGCCCCTGCCAGGCCCGGGGGGTCCGCTTCTTGGAGACCCCCGGATGGCGGGCCCGCATCTGCTGAGCATCCATGGCCACAGTGCACAGGGTGCCGAATATCTCGATACGGGAGTAGGTAAAGTGATAGCCCATAAGGTGATAGAATGGCACCACGGCGTCCCGCCCATGAGGCAGGATATCCCATAGCAGGCAGGCATGACTGTCTGCAAGAGGCCAGTAGGTGAGGTCCATACCGGCTGTCTCCAGGAGTGCACGGGAGACCGACGAGATCTTACCAATCACATATTCAGCCATGAAGTTCTGCCAGTGCAGGGTGGGTGACGACTGCAGGTGTTTGATGCCATGGTGTTTGTACAGAGCCTGTGCTGCAGGGTCACACAGCTCCGGGGCACAATCAGTGCGGAGAACTAGGCCAGTGCAGGCAAAGCCGTGATGAACAACATCTGCCAGGAACTGAGCCAGAATGAAGCTGTATGCTGACTTCTCAGCGGAGAAGTAGCAAAGTGTAAACCTCACAGTGAACTCCACAAAGGTCCAGCGGTACCTCGACCCGTCATAGCCAATAGGCGTGATCGGGCCTGTAGCATCAGCAGCCCACATAGACCCAGGCTTCTGAGCCCTGTATCTGTCAGCCGAAGGGTGCTTCGGACTCGGCTGCACTGTCCGCATACGGGCACACACAGCACAGGCCTCAGCACAGGTCCTGTGAGACAGCAGCTGCTCCCGGGTAACTGTAGTGCCAGGCCGGGCGATGTCAGCACCAAGGTCCATGAGCTGAGCCAGCCTGAGACCATGAGCATGAGCATATGCGGAATGGCACCACCTCTCAGGGGTGAACCTCATGGACGTGTACTGATCACGGTAGATGATAGCCACCGGGAACGGGGTACCAGCAATGAAGACACGGTCCCCCCCGCCCTCCGAGCCAGCCGACTGAAGGGGCCGTCCAGCATAGGTGTGCTCACGACGGTAGCTGAATATGCCCTCTGTGCCAGCCGGATACACATGTAGCACCTCCCAATGAATAAGGTGCTGCCTGAAGGTACTGAGGTGTGACTGGGGAATCAAGAAGAGGAATACCGTGTGCTCGGGGTCGGTTGCAAAGTCCCGGTTGGCCTTCTTGAGCATCCGCTCACAGGTGAGTCTGTCAAAGGGCGGGTTGCCATATATATAGGCACCGGCCCAGAGGTGACCCCAGCAGGAATCAGACAGTGAATACCTGACTGGGCAGGTCTGGTTGTTACCCACGCCGGGGGGGAGGTCGTCTCCGAAGAGGGAGATGTCAAAGTTGTGTTCCCCGGTCTTGGCCAGTGCAGCGGGCGAGCCCTTCAGGAAAGCCCACTTGGCATACTCTGAGCGTGCCCACATCCAGTCACAGATCTCACCGGTGCGGACACGTGAGACAGTCTGGGTGAGTGCACTGGCTGCCCCCTCAGGGACCTCCGCCCACATATAGTCCGTGCCAGAGTCAATGATCCGATAGACACGGCCAGTAGGCAGGTGGGTGTAAGTGAGGGACACAAGGTCAGGGGACCCGAAGCCGAGGGAAAGCATAACCCGAGAAGACAGGAGAGTGCGGCAGCCGGCTTTATAGTGTGAGTTTGGGAGAACGAAGTGGTCGATGGCTCCGTCCTGGATACAGACCCCATACAGATGGAATGTCACAGTAGCATCCGTCCTGTGAGACCCAGCCGTAACCATGGTGAAGGCCACCGTACGGGTGTAGTCCACGTCGGTGCAGGCCGACAGGTCCCCGCACATGACACATGTGGCTCCAGAGTCACACACGATGCCCCTGTCAACCCGGACGGGTGCAGGGACAGCACTGGCCAGAGAACTGAATCCAGAAGCAGCCCACTCCTCGTCGCGTCGTCGGGCACATACAATGGAACTGACTCCGCACTGCCATATACCAGAATACCAGTATAGCCAGCGGGTACCAGAGGGTAGACCACCGTAACTGACCCAAGCTGACCAGACAGTACACCAAGCTCCACAGAAGCATAAGTACCCACAGCATAACCAGAGACCAGACATAAGCCGGTATCACCGGTAGCCAGTCCATCAGCTGAGAAAAGCTGACCAGCAGAACGGCCGACGGACCCCCCTGCTGGCGGGGTAAGCTGACTGACTGACTGACTGACTGACTGCCTGACTGACTGCCGCAGACCCAGAGAGTACCCAAACAGTAGTGCCGAGGTACACAGAGCCAGGCTACAGATAACCAGAACAGCAGTCCAGACTGGTGAGGAGCGGCGAGAGGTACGGGGCTCACCCGCCGGAGGCTGGGTTGTTGAGGGCTGGTGCCCGCCCGCTGGTGACTGCCGGTTGACAAGGTGTCGCCAGGTGCGTACGGGAGTCCTGGCACCAACGGCAGGAAGACAGGCCGAGATAGCCAGACCCCAGGTGATAGCATGCCAAAGCACCAGAGCCCGTGGGTGCACCTCCAGCACAGCACCGGAGGCACCACCAGACTGCACCGCATCTGCCGTGCCAGAGAATGCTAGAATGCACAGCAGACTCATGTACATGAAGTGACCCGCCCCATAGGGCCTGCGGCCCGGGCCACCCGGACCCCTGGGCCGGGACTGCGGTGCCGTGCTCACCAGCTGCACAGCTCCAGGGAATTCGGTGTTGGTTGTTGTGATCCGCACGTCGGCAGCCGGCACCGCTGGCTGCTGCGGCTCAACACTGAAGTGCTGCAGAGACACTGCAGGGTCCAGAGGCTGGTGCACGGCAACATGGAGCTGAGTAGGTGTCATCTCACCGTCGGGGCAGTCCCCATCGTCAGGGTCCTGGTACGAGTTGAAGCGGTTGACAGCGTCGTAGTACTGCTCCTCCGAGCGGCCACATGAGTCCCAGATAGCCCACTCCGACTCAGTCCACGGCTCCTCACTGTCAACGGCAGAGTGTGGCACAACGGCAGCCGCCTGAGCCGCGGGGAGGTCAAGCGGTGCCTCCCCGAGCTCCAATGAGTAAGAGTATAAGCATGACTCATACACCTCCTCCTCCGGATCGAGGAAAGCCGCATCCAGCTCTGACAGGATGTCCGCAATAGGCGTGCCCTCGGGGTGGAACCCCGCCACATGCGCACTCTGCACCCCTCCAGGGCAATCACGGCGGAAGTGAGGGCCGCCACAGTCCCAACACTGGACCGTGTGGCGGCCCTGTGCATCCCGTGTCACCCGCAAGGCAGTCGGTGAACCACCGGATGCAGGCTGCCGCTGCCCCTGAGTCCGCGGTGGAGGGGCATGAGGGGAAGGGTGAGAGCCCTTCCTGTGCCCCTTCATGTTCTGTTGTCGATTCTTCCCGCCGCGGGCCGGTCTGGCGCGGGGAGCTGTACCCCTGTCGCCCCCAGACCGGTGAGCACCCTGTCCGGCTGCCTGCGGCTGAGCATCCCGAGTCTGTGGCGGGTGTCTGGGCTCGTCACGCCTGCGGCCACCAACAATGCGAGTCTGCGGGATGCCCGCACGGGCCAGAAGGGCGGCAGAAGGGGACTCCCCAGAGAGAAGTGAGGCCGCCAATGCGGAGACCCCATCCTTTTTCTTCTTCTCTTTAAGCAGCTTCTTTTCCTCTGTTTTCTGTTGGTGAAAGGCTTTCACAGCCAGCGTGAACTGCTGAATCCCGAGAGCCCGCTTCTCCCTGCCTTCGGCCGTCTTAGAACTCCACTCCTGCAGAAGATCCTTATAATACAGAGGGCACATGCGAAGGGTGAGGAGGTCCAAGGCGAATCCCACACCCCACACATCGTCAGGCTCTACACCAGGTCTGAGCTCGGACCGGATAGCGGTGTGGTGCTGCATGAAACCCTTAATATAGGGCTCGGGGTCAACATCCTCCAGCAGCTCAATCGCCGGAGCTGTCTCGAACAGGTAGCCATGGGAAACCCACGGCCTGCGTCGCCTGGCAACGGCCCGGCAGATGACGAGCCATGCACGGCGCCCATCATCCGGAGACACCGTAGCCGACTCCTCAATGAGCCGAAGGCATGATCCACGCACCAATGACGTCAGGATGCGGTAGAGAATACGAGTGGCCTCAGGAAGAACAGTCGTGGTGAGGTCTGTCGGGTGGAATACCGTGGCAAACTGGAGATTGAAGTCAGTTAGCTGGGTTTTTACCGCTTGACTGAAGCGGTCCAATGCAATTTCCCGAGGCACTTGGCCTTTGATCTTGTCGATGTCGAAAACCCACTCCGATGCTTTGATGTGAGTGGGCCGGCACTGGTCACGAACTTGCTGGATGATGCTGGCTCGGTGACCAGGCTCGCGGAGAATAGTCTGGCAGTCTTTAAGAAACTCCCTGACAATCACAGCACCGCCTGTCTCATCACCCGCAAGTGGGCGATGCTTCACAGGTGTAGGGGGCACAGGCTCCTCAGGGCCGTCGCTGAAGGGAAGCGCCCTCCGCGTGTCGATCCCAGCCGGAACCGGAGTGGTGAATCCATCAGAAGGATCCACGGCAGCCATGGCAACCGTAAGCGAAGCACCGAAGGGATGAAACCCTAACGATAAGGGTGAGCCCCCCTCAAGGAAGGGGCCAAATCCAAGATAAATTCAAAATCTGCTCCGATGCCCACGAAACTCGGTAACACGGCCGGTAATGGTGAAGTAAAAACACCCTCCAAAGGAAAATGTCTGAGCTCAAGTGGTCCGTAAGTTACAAGCGGTCAAAAACGGCCAAGTCGCCCGCAAGATTTCAAGATCCGCTCAAAGTTCACAAACAAGCGGCAAGCGTGGCAAATTAAGGTAAAATGATACGGGTAAAGACGTATAGAGTAGTGAGGAAAAATGCGGAGCGGCGGGGTTGGGCGGAAAGTAGGAGAGTAAGGTCGAGGTCTCCGCGCTTGTCGATGTCCGAGGTCATGGCCTTTTGAACGTGTCGCGAACCACTCAGTACCAAACTCTGCGCAATGCTGCATACCATCGGGGGCCCCAGCGCTCTCTGACCCATCTTCTCCGTACTCTCCTCCGCCACTCGTCGCGCTTACCTCTCCATCCACGCAGTCAGTTGTGCCGCGAAAACGCGGCACCCCGCAACATTCTACCTACTCAGCCACGCTCGCCCCTCTACAGCTTTAGCCAGCCATTTAGTGGCTTTGAATCAAAACCACTTTAGGCAAGTGGTGGGCCTATAGCCTACTAGAATGTCCTAGTGACACAGTGAAAACGCTGAACGCCGTAGGGTTTGAGCGAGGCAATCGGGTATCTCAAAAGATAGAAATGAATACACGACTCTCAGGCTATCTAAGCTCTGAGGCCGTCACTAGGCAATCATATCGTGTGTCACAGTCTAAGCTACCGAAGTCGAACTACTGAGTACAGGTAGGAAGTCACTGTATTGTCACTGTCACTGTCATACGTCATACGTGATACTGAACTACTGAATCTCAGCAAGGAAAATTGGGGTAGATTTCCGCGTGGAAGACGGTGGTGACGTCAAAAACGTCGTACGGTAACCCGTTTTCCTGCCAGAAAGGGTGCTGCTGGTCAGAAAGTTGAATGGACGTTTGGGTTGTTGGTGATAACGTAACTTTTCGTAAATTCAACGGAATGGCACTCCCGAAGCCTGTGTATGAGAAGATAAGTATGCTAGTTGCAACTCGGAATCTTAGATACATGGGTTCCTTTCTTCAGTCTTGTGGAGGGCTTATGCTTAGCTGGGAAGAATTAAGGGCAAAGCATAGCCTACAAGGAACAGAACCTCCATCTTGGTTTTCAGCCCTCCAGACAGAGGTTATATGTGACTCGTCAGGGGCAGAACTGCGGAAGGTTAAATCCAAATACAGAGATACACCGCAAGCCCCGGAGGAGGGCATGATGTGCTGGAAAGGGACAGGAATGGGCCAGGAAGGGATGAAGCTAGTCACAGTTCAGAGACATGACACCGGCTTAGGCACTTTACAACTGAAGATGTACACCAAGAATCAAGAAGGGACATACATACCAGACAAAACAGGACTGAAGACCTTATCAGTTAATGAATATCACATATTGCAGGACGGTACAACCCTAATGCCGGTGAACCAAAACTTTTTGAGAATGCATGCCAATAGTACAGCTAGGATCAACATGAGAGAAGGACCGGAAGCCGAGACATACTTAACATATGTTGGAGATAGACTCAATGACCTTTGCAGAGCAAGATGCAACAACTCATGCGCAGCGGATAACAGTGAGTTCAGCTGCCCGAGTGCATCAGAGGATGAAGAACAGGGCGCACATGACGGAGCAGATAATAGGGTTAGCTTTGACTTTGCAAGTGACGGATCACTCTACAAAAGTTCATCTTTTGCAAGTTGCGGAGCAGCATACATGAGATTTGAGGAGGGAGACCCTACACCGGTCATGAGTAAACATAACATACCAAGGGAAGCGCCTATCACTTCACCCACAGCAGGAATCATAGATAACATCCATAAACCTAGCTCTACTACTGCAGAAATTTTAGGCCTCAGAAAGTTACTCCAAGATCGGAAGCATGAAATTCTAAACACCATGGTTCCCCTTACCCATGTAATTGATTCCATGGCAACTATCAATGCTGTAAACCGCGACCCTGGAACCCTAAATGTCAGGGACCTTATGCAAGAGCCAAACAGAAGGGACCTGGTAGCCATTAGACTGATTCTGGAGGAATTAGGATTTTACAACACAATGGGACAGGCGAAAGTCCTGATCAAATGGATCAGAGGGCACAATAACGATAGGCTTCATGACAAAGTAGATAGGACGGCCAAAAGAGCGGCATTTAGATACAGCGGGAGACAGCTCAGGTTCGACGAAGACGGGGACTTAGATTTTTCTCTCCTCTTTCATGAACAATCCATAACGGGAGGCATCAGGAACCACATTAGGAGACTCCAAAGATTGAACCACCACAAAAAGTGGAAAGACATGCATGGACAAGGCAGGGCACTCAGGCTATTGGAGGAGAATCATGTGAAACCAATCAAGGATGTATCAAAGATTGCATCCAAGTACTTCACAGCTTATAGGTGCAGGGAACTCACAGGCCTACAGGCATCCCCACATAGAGCACATAGGATGGGAATTGGTGAAAGCCCGACCTGCCGGACGTGTGGCACAACAACACAATGCACCTACACACACATCCAACTGAACTGCCCAGGAGAAGGAAATGAACTACACCACTTAAGGGAAAACCAGCAGGAGGAAATGAAAGAAACCATCAGAAAAGCCACAGCGGGAGACCCGAGATTGATAATAGAAGGCAGTAACACAAGGGGAGGCATCATCAGCCCCTCCGAAATTTTCCCCTTAGCAGAAATAGACAATGACTTAACAGCCTTTAGACCACTTGCTGCTCTACCAGAGGCTAGCATGTACAGGTTGTCAAATACTAGGAAAGGCACTGTAGCAGTAGCTGCTGCGCCCATAGACACGAACAGTGATGGCAGTCACAACTTCCAAGACCTTCAGTACATCAAAAAGAAAGAATTCTGGAAGTTAGTTGAGTGGCATAGGCTGACAACTGATACACCTCAGACATCGATCAGCAATTACACACAACGGGCCAATGATATTCACTCGGCACTTATAGCATGTAATACTGAGTCGGGTGACCCGAAGAATTGTTATGCGATAAGAAGAGACCTATTAGATATCATCATAGATGAGAGAGGCCTAGGAAAGGACGGATGTGAGCTTTTCTGTAACCCTGTAAACTCCCACCAAGGAATCAAGTCAAGGAGGTGCATTCCCACGGCGGCTATGAAGGAGGCGTTGAGACCCTTTTGCCACAAGGGGAAGATAGGGTGGGATGGACTTGCAAGAGATGCATATGTCAACAGTGTCAACGGGAAAAGGGAAAAAGGTATATGGGAACCCACCCTTTGATGGGGGGGTTCTCAGGGAAGCATCTGCTGTTATGCAAACGTTGTCCCGTGGCCTAGAGGCGGCCAGGACTTCGGAGGGATTTGAGGGAATTTGGATCCTACCATTGTCGCCAAAGAACCTCAAAAAGTGGACAGGTAAGGGTTTTAAGTTAATTTTCAAGTACCCAAGGGGGACCATACCTTTCATTCCACATGATTATTGGTCGGGTAAAGGGCCCTACACAATGCCAGGGGAGGGATGTTACAAAGATAAGTACTCAGATGTGGTCATATTGTCCATTGATAGTGAGAGCATGGGGTGTCCTGTTAGTAAGAAACTTGATAATGAGAAAATGCAATACAAGTTGCTTCAATGGTTCATAAATGTAGTCCCGCATAAAAAGATCACCCCCAAATTGCTCAAAGAAACGGGCCTGCACCCGGATATGATTGAGCAAGCCCTTAGTGAGAAAGATTGTCTGTTGCCGCCCCGATTGTGTCCGTGGGTGGGGGGCAGGAATAATGTGGAACAACGAAACCAGTACCCTGGAGCACACTTGGATGGCGGGCACAGGAACGCAGGAGGAACCCCCTTCCTTAATGCGGTGGAGTGGCCGGAGGAACTTGCTCTCATGGGGTACTTACCAGAAGGCTTTGGCAAGGTGCTCAAAGGGATCGGGGTTCCACACCGTGGGGTGAAGACACTCTTGAAAAAACTGTCCAGAATGTGTAGGCGTCATGCAAGGGAAAGATGCATATTACATGAAACGGGAGCCCTACCTGAGAGTGGCATTGTAGAAGAGGCACCCAACATTCAGGAACTTTGCACGGAAAATAGGAAAGTAACCGATGTGGTAAAGGCAGCAGGGGAAATGCTAGGCAGCTATGTGAACCCCCACCCTCCCCCCAGCCCCCACGGGGTTGGGGCCCCTTAGGGCCCCGGCCCTAAGGGGGCACCACCGGCCCAGGGGCCGGAGCACCCCTGGGCTTTTCTCACTTCATCATCACCACCGCCCACACCGCCTCCATCTCCATCGTGCATCAGCTCCACGACCTGCTGATGTTTTTTCCGACGCTGGTGGCAGACACGCTTTCATTAGTGCTTTGTCACCCTTGCTTCCACGCTTTGTGGAATGTTTCCTGCCTTAGCAGACTGTCATGTATGAGGGGAACAGACTCGAGTAGATCGTTCCGAAGGCGTTGCCTTACTCATCGACGTAAATGTTTTATTATTATTATTTCAACGGATTCGGACGATGTAGGGGTCAATTTGGGGAAGTTTTTGACGAGGAAAACGGTCGCGACGTAAAAAATGCCGTACGGTAAAGCGGTTACCCGGCAGCAGAGGCGCTGCTGGCCAGAGTGTAGAAGGACGCTTAAAAACAAATGACGGAGTGCACCAGAATGCACGAAAGCTGACGGAGACGGTGCGCGGGATACCAATCACAGTCGGTAGGCAAGCCACGAAAGACGGAAGCGGCAAAAAGAACGGAGACGGAAAGGGATTTGCCGCTTTTTTACGGTGCAGATCAAGCTGCGATAATGACGGAAAGTTGACGGTACTAGAATCGGCGGTAAGGCCGAAGCGAGTCAAAGAAACGACAAACGAACCACCACAGAAGTGGTCCGGCCCATAACCTGATGAAAGGAGTGATATATATATATGGGATATATATCGCTGAAACACAGGAAACACAGGTGGTGATCCGGTCGGTCTAAAAACTGCATAAGATAAAATACTTAGGTGTTTTATCGAGAGCGGTGCGGAACGGTCGGAGCGGTGACAGATGACAAGATGGCAGGCACTCAGGGCGAGGGGTGAAACAAGGAGAAGCAGGCCCCCATACAGTGGGGGGGAAATCGGCTTCCCCGTGACAATCTCCACATAAGATGTGTACTAATTCGGCCGGCGAACTTTAATTTGTAACCGGTCTAACTATCCTATATTAGTCCAAATCACCGTCACATGTAGGCCGAATTTCATATCACACATAATCAACATCCTATCTAAACCTGAAAATATGCCTCCCATCCTCGTGTACAATACATTTTTATACATTGAAACCAATGATTGGGGGTATGATTAATACCCACTATCGTTCTAACACGTCTACTTCAATTGAATGGTCACCAACCTATTCGTGCACCACCTAATATAACGATTTTTCCTTACGTGTACGTTCACGTACCCCCTATATTCCCTACAGGACCCTACGTGTCCCTACGGGTACTAGCCTTCCCTACCTGTACGTTCACGTACCCCCTATATTTAATTATTCCAAACCGCGACGCGAACACCCTCTGCGGGCCCTACTGTGTCACGGGTAGCTCTAGTATAGCTAATAGATTTGCTAGGGAAGTCAAGAGTGAACATGATCTGCTAACATCTTACCCAGGAAGAATGCATTTCTATAATTACCAATAACGACTGGCACTGCTCAACTGCTTTTTTGTCCGATGCGATGTTCCTTTCTCGTTTCTGATGATGAGTTCATGACTGACAGATGACGCTGACACAGTGTCGTCAGAGTGTCATCATCCCGCTCTGCTATTCGCGGTTTGCTTGTTTAAAGTAAGTAATTTGCTTTGGCCCCTACGCTAGGAACATAAAGAGCAGACGAGAGTCACGAAGTTGTGTGCGCGAAAAGATCTTTCACCTTTCTTCCACACGATTGATTTCGAGCAACTCTGAATGAATCTACCTCTCGTCTGATGGTACCTCTGATGGACATTGACGTTTGTGTCACTCTTATAGCTTATTTGGCTTCAAACTCTCTGTTCTTCAACTAATTTGACGTCCGACAAGCGATGATATAAACATGGTTTTTCATGCACACAGGCACCGTTCGACCCCGCATCTTGAAGACACATCTGCGAACAGCACAGAGGCTAATATCTCAGATCTCCTTGAAAACTTGGCTGCGCAGTCAGCGGATGAAGATGATGATTTCTTACGCCAGCTTGAAAGCAACGCGTCGTCTTCTTCTGACCCTCCACCCCCTTTGCCACCAATAGCAGCGCTTGTTTACGACGTTCAGGCTGAAGTCATTTTATCCGATTCAGTGGATAAAGTCGATGACAGCAGTCTTCCGGTTCTCGTGTTCCTTCTCTTAATGTGTTTAACCTATTTTGCTAGCTACCTTTTAAAACGCTTTGACATCATTGTCGTTCATGAGACGGGCGCGGCACTTCTACTGGGATGTTTGTTCGGCGCCTTTATGCAATACTCGAGTGATCGCTCCTTCGCTGCTGTGGTAGGGGACGTTGGCGAGTTCATCACTTTAAAACAGGCTCTCGTATTTCACGACAACTTCTTTTTTCTAGTCCTCCTGCCCCCGATAATCTTTGACGCGGGCTTCAATATCGTTGCCAGAATACTGAAACAGAGGTTTTTTCAAAATTTCGGTGCTATTTGCGTGTACGCTTTCCTGGGATGCTTCATCTCGATGATCACAATCGGGTTCATAATGTTCGAGAGCGGTCAGCTTGGTCTTTCTTTGGAGATATCTGTTCTCGACGCAATGTGTTTCGGTGCGTTAATATCTGCGACAGACCCGGTCACGACGCTTGCAATTTTCCAAGATGTGGGAGCAGATCTGGACCTCTACTCCCTCATATTTGGAGAAAGTGTTATGAACGATGCAATATCGATAGTGCTTTATTCATCCGTGCTTTCCTTCAAGAAGGTACCTTTCAACGCCACCAATCTTGCCGCGGCGTTTGCCTCGTTCTGGGTCACCCTTTTGGGTTCTGTCTTCATCGGCGTGTCAATTGCGCTTTTCCTTTCCTTCATCATAAAACACTCCTCTCTGAATCACGTCGGCTACGAGCATCAGGAAGCTGCGCTCGTAATGCTCGCCCCATACCTGTCCTATATGCTAGCGACCTGCCTAGAGCTTAGCGGAATCGTGGCGATTCTCTTTTGTGGGGTGGCTATGGCGCGCTACACTGTGGTTAACGTCAGCGAGTCAGCCTACGAACTCGTTTCCAACTTTTACAAACTTTCAGCCTCCGTTTGCGAGATGTTCATATTCGTGTATATGGGAGTTGCCGCATTCACCTTGGACCTCTCCGGCAAGTACCTCCGCTTCGCCTTCATGAGCCTCGTCGCCTGCTTCGTCGGGCGAGTCATAAATGTCTACTTATGCACCCCGCTCATTAACTCTTGGCGAAGCGCCTCCACGCAAATAGACGGTCGGTTCAAGAAAGCCATGACTTTTTCCGGCCTTCGGGGAGCAATCGCTTTCGCCCTGTCACTTTCGGCGCAATCCGACCTCGACAGCGAGGACACAAAGGCGCTGCTCACGGCCACTGTGCTCACTGTGCTCTTTACGGTATGGGTGCTGGGCGGTAGCACACCGTGGATGGTGAAGAAGTTGCAGCTGCGCCATGTAGAGGAGGCGCTCGGAGCTGAGCTGTCCGCCTCCGCGGAGCATCCGAATCGAGCTATCGGCGGCGTCATCCAGTTGGAAAGAAAGCTCAGTTCGTATTTCAGCCCAGATCAAACGAACCTGAAGGGGATACGCGCACGTGCTCTGGCTGAAGAACCAGCTAGAGAATAAGGGATTTTGTTCCAAGTTGTTTGGACTCCAAGCCTCAGGCTTGAATTTTGGACATTTTGTACCTCATCGAAAGCCAGTTGGTTGCATGAGTGGTCAGACTGCACCGGGTTCCGGAACTTTGCAATAAATTTCAAACAGTATTTCAGCTGCATCCAGTGCCTTACTTTCGGTGGAGCACCTGTAACATCTTCTCTCAACCTGAGCGAGGCAACAGCCTGAGGGGACTTATACCCAACCATCTAAAAAGTGATGCAGGATTGTGCACAGCACCTTTCTATCCATGCCTGCAACATGAATCACATAATTTCCATCAAATATATCACTTGGAAGGTTATGAAACTGGCTCCTGAAAATTAATAGACGTATCTTACATGTGTGTTTGCAATGTGTGATACAATAGCATGTAGTAGCTGGAAAGCTTGCTCATATGTGAAAGTGTTGATCATCATGTTTTGAACCCAGATGTCGATTATTCAAACTACATTGAGCGATTGCCATTCATGCACAGAGCTAGCTTGCGATGTGTCGTGAGTGGGTATCTCCGGTGAGGCTCTCCAACGCATGTAAGTTTGTAAGGTACATCTGGTTTGCCGAAATTGAAATTTCCGCGAAAATGACAGATCGGCGTGACGCTGTAAGAAAACGATTATGGTTTGTAGTGCCAAGTAATATACTGTTGGTGCCATAGTAGTCCTCGGCGGAATATATGTACGACACGGTTGTATCTCAGCACATTTCGAGCCACACTATAGCGGGGGCAGACGAGTCTTGGTTAGAGTCAAGATTCAATAGTATAATCAACGATGTGATAGATGTGAAGGTGTGCTATCTGTCTAGTTGTGCGCGCGCGCGTGTGTGTTGCCGGATAAAAGTGCATTCGAGCTCGATGAGTGTAACCGAGTTATCATGCGCTCGTGTTTCATCGATAGCGTTGAGCTTTGTAACAAGTAATATATCATGACAAAGCTCAAGCGGGACTTTTACCAACCAGTCGTCGTTACTGAATGTCCAAAAGTGTCGAGTTCGACGAGTGCCTGCTTTATTGACAAAGGGGGCGCCGATCTTATTGGAGACGAAGTATAGCGTTATACGCCATTGTGTGCAAATGTTGAATCACAATATGCGCGTGCAATACTTATCCGCGCATTTATAAGATTCGAAAGTCATTATAGAGAAACCCCAAGTAGAAATTCCAGCTCGGGTGGGATGCACAATCATGCATATTGCAGGGTATCTTGTTATCCAGGGTCAGCGGTGAGTGTAGCATACTTACGTCCCTGGCATTACCATTGTTTTGTTATTCGTTCTTGGGGTACCGACAAAGCCTTTTTGCAGACAAACGACGACACTACGGCCGTCGATTTGATTATTTTCCGATTGCTTTGTTTGTCGGAACACGTGATTGGGCGATAGACTTGATTTGGTGCGATTGTCGATTGTCGATTGTCGCCAAAGCGCCGGGCATCCATGCATTCATTATCGATTGTTTGTTGGCCATTAGATCAAATTTCGTTCAATGGAGCCAATAAAATTTCGATCGACTCGCCCCTCGCCCGTCGTTGATGGAATGCAGGGAAGTTCGCTCTGCGGAAGAGAAAATTCTGCAGGCGTACAAAGGACGGACATCTGACATTTTGTCCGAGCCGATCGCAATGGCGAATCAAATCAGGAGTTTAGGGTTTTTGATTGACGGCCGGAAATTTTATTCTGAAGGGATGAGGTAATATTTCTTAGCGCATCAGTACGTTTTTATGTATTCGTTTGCTTCCTGGGGAGTATACAGATACCTTCACATGCCTCAGGCCACATCATGCGACACCAACTGAAGGAAATCCGTTCAGGGTGCGCATGATTTGGCGCATTTACACCTCGGAACTCTCAATCGGGCATCCGGTATGCCCCAACTTAGCGTATGCCACATCTGATTAGCGCAGCGGATGCGCGCGAAACGCTCAGCGTCAAAACGACATCTTACTTCTTACGTTGGCTCCCAGCGAATCGCCGGCAGATGTCGAAAATCAACTGAAAATCACGTTTCCGCAAAAGTAGTTAAAAGTAGCTAAGTGGCAAAGTCCCAACCCGCACCACATCTTGGAATGTCGAGATTGGGCCACTTGATCCCAGGATGGTTGTTACCTACTTGTTACCAAACACTCCTGCGAACAATATATGATGCATTTGCAGACATGGACTCGTGCAAATGCTTCATATATGCATGGTCAGACATGCAGGAGACTGTCCGTTTGCGGGTCAAGGTAAACCTGTTTTTTAAAAGATGAACCGCGAGTGAAAACGGGAATGTCGAAAATACTCGACGGTACAGAATGGCGATCTATCGATTTCAGCGATTCTGCACCGTCATCTCGATTTCAGGTCCCATTGAGTAGAAAAGTGCGATTCTCGGACATAAATTCGAGGACCGTTTGTACTACAAACCCACGAGCTCCGCTTTTGTAGGCAATAGCGAAACGCAGCGAGTGAGTATACAGAGCGTTAGCAAGGCACATTTAAAATCAACCCTGGCTTACTACAACTCACTTACCGCATGTGCCAAACTCAGAGGCATTCGATAGTAGACACGGACCGCGACTTAATACGCGATGCTTCTCCCGGCGCGAACGGGGCATACAAGGCTATACTGGCAATTCACGACAGAGAAAATACACAAAATGTTTCATAGTGATTAGATACCGACACAGTATATTCATCGTATCATATCCGTATTAGCAAGGCACATAAAGTTTCTAATGGCAGGTACAACATCACAGAGTGTGTTCCATTTGATGCTGGGTCCATCTTCTGGGCGCGTGGGAGGAGGACGAAAATGATCCGGAAGGAAGCATACCAAGGGAGCAGGCACATCAATTGCATGCGTTTTTGGCACACACGATGAAGTCAGAGCGCGCGCGTAAAGTTGCGGGACTAGACTCGGAGTCTAAGGACTCCGAGTAAGCTATGCACGGGGGACGTGCCATTGATATATTCCAATTTGTTTGTTGTCAAAGCTGTCCTGTAAACCAATATCTGTGGAACGCTAAGGCCAATTTACACAAAAGTTTTAAAAGCTTTGAGTGATAAATAGGTCGCCCAAATCGATCTGAACATATTGCGTACTTCAGGGATCAAATTGGCCACATTATGGAAAAGTTGCCGCCGATACCGCTCAATTGCCACACATGCTTAACCATACTTATACGCGCATACTTAAATCTCCCATATCTCGCGATCTAGGAACTCGGAACTTGGTGTAAATTGGCCTTAGCGTTCCCCAGATCTTGAAATAGTGACTGCGCATTAAATCGTAATTGTTTGTTTGTTTGTCGGTCATCAGTGTATTTTGCTTGTCGGATTTAATTTATTATTGATTAATTATTGTCGGGGAATTTCCCATGCTTCGATTTTAATCAAATTTGTTTAACTAATGCCATTGTCGTCCCTATACATCGTGCAATGTACTCAAACCCAAAACTACCATGCTGTGCAGAAGCTATTGCGCGTTCTAGAGCACGATACTTCGCAAAAACACCGACATCGATCGAGTAAAATTTGTCTCGAAGGCACAAGGGCTGCGGTAAAGTATGCTCGAAACGAGCATATATGTTTACAATAAGACGCATTTTGAATTCGTGGGTGAATGTTCCCAAACCCAAAACCGCCAAGCCATAAGGGGTTCCCGTGCTTTCAAGAGCATGCAACTCGGCAGATGTATTTTAAAGAAATTTGTATTTCCCGGAATATCTGTGCCAAGTCTCGTGCGCTAGAAGGCACGAAAACCCCTACCTAGCTTATGATTATCATAGCATGGGTTGACAAGTGTTGTAAGGAATAAACGTTATATCGGCTTAGCGTGCTGTCGCAACTATAAACTGAGCTGATGTGGCAGCGGATGGATGGGATCAATCAAGAGCTCCAAAATAGATATTCGTTTTAGGAGTAGATATGTGTGAGTTACGATCGTGCAAAAACAATTCTTGATATAGTTCAAGTAACAGTGTGTAGGGGCATGCATGCAGTTGAGCGTCCAGCGCTTCGTTCACATACTTAACAGCGTTTTCAAACCTATAACCATACGGCCTTACTCGACATTGTTTAGGGTTACATTATTTTCAGGTCACACACAATTAAAGCTGAATCTGTATCTAATTGCCGGATGATTGCTTTTGATTCATTCTTCACTGTGAACACGGTCCTTACATCATCTCCATAACAGGCTGAAACTGATGCCATACCTGTGCCGTATTGTAGTATCTGCGCACCTGAGTTGAGCGCTCGATCGATAACTGAATTTGACAAACACTGTTTTTGCGTCACTGCATCTTTTGCATATTCGAATTCGTAAATTGTACTCGAATGCCCCCCAGTGTACACTATACTGGGCATTTGCAATCCGAATTCCTTCTCAAAAATGGATCTCTCCGATATTGAAAGGTTGATAACTTCCAATTCTAAGGTGTCAAAAGCGCTCTTCTCCCTTTCCCAAGCGGCAGGATAACTCTGGATAAATATCCTTTCAACACAGTTGCGTTTTTCTTCCAATAGCTGTAGCCTGATTTGGTGATTCGCCTGTAATTGCTCAAAGCGATCAAACAAGCACTCCTTACGTCTCCTCATCATTAGGATGTGCTCCGACTCCTCTTTCTCACCGCTCTTATTTAGCTTGAGCGTCTCCATATATTTCGGCAGCATGATCATCGCGATGTTAGCAATTCTACAGCTGCACAACAACCAGATGCATGCTTGCAATGCTCAGACACATAAGCCAACTCCGGGCGCTCACAGGGAACCACATCCATCGTGCAGCGAGTGTCAACTTTTACAGACAACATTTTTGACATCCCCTCTCTCTGCGCATATATGGCAAGAGTGAAAGTTCCCCTAGGCCTGCCATATTTACATAAAGCGCGACAAAACCACCGAGGAAATAAAGGATGCGAGTATCTCACAAACTTGCCCCGAGTGGCTTGTGTCAACAACCAGAACCCACAGCGTCGCATGGCTGCACATGTATGCCATATGGCGTCTATCCTCCCCATGCTGAGGTGTCACACGGTTCTGGGGCAAGCCGGGACATGCTGCAGCACTTGGCATGGCACAATCTGCTTGAATTGCAAGCAAACAGGGCGGATACGTGCAGGCGAGGGCCGGGGTCACTAGGGGGCCGTGCAAGACAATACAGGCGCCCTTTGCAGCCTCCCGCAGATTCAAGGAGGGTGAGCCTCGGGACACATGGCCGTGTTCTCCTCATGATGGTCCCTACAGATCAAGGCAATAGCATTGTGGGCGCTGAAGCTGTAGATCCGAGGCGAGATTACAACGTGAAGCCTGATGAGCTTTCTCGCGCTGTCCTTTATCTATCTAGCATTCTGACTACCTTGCAAGGAAGGACTTCTTGATTGGTCCACTTTGCAAAGTGGTTGGAAATCGGCGCGAAAGTGGCAGAGGTGCGAGGAGGCTGCTGCTTGCCACTTGTTGTGTGGCCGCCACTGCAGGGAGCTCTAAGCCCGACAGCGCTCAACATGCGACATGGGAAAAAGCTTCGCCTGAGCTTGGTTCATGTGGCCCGAGCCTTGGCACGGTGCCACTCCGGGAGCTCCGGCTGCGATATGCGATCGAACGTACTCTTCGGCTGTGGTGCTCTCTTCCACGATGGTCGGCGCTCGGGCTGCAGCTTTGGTGCCTCTCCGCTGCTGTCGCAATTCCACTAGCACCTCCCGAAGCGTTGCCATTGCAGACGTTTCATCGTCACTGAGTGCCCACGTCATTTCGCCCCATTCCTGGCATTTTTCATTGACCCGAGCGAGGCTTGAGATTCTAGTCAGCTCGCTCTTGACTCCATCCTGCCATGCAGCCGCCCCGACCCGCACACAACCCATCTCAACCTCCAAGCAGATTTAAACCCTTATGACTCAATACGCACGGGACCGGGGGTTCCAAAGATGACGGCAGACAATAAGCTGCACACGCTATACCGGCCTCACAGCATCTCAACCTTGGAATACCGTTTAGCATCGACTAATTATGATATATTTTTCACTCACGCATAACTATGCCAGGATGGGGCACTGGGGCGAGCTTGAGTAGCCTGCAACGTTGTTGTATGCTTAAAGAACGCGGGGGGCGGGGTTAGGCTACCACGACGATCGCCGTCGCGGCCTTCAGCGCAAGGAGAATGGCGAGGTACTTTTGTGTGCTGCCGAAGAATGTAGGCTTGGCAACTTGATCTTCAGAGCAGGCCGCTACCAGAGTCTCCACCATGCGTGCTGCCTGTTGGCACAACACGAGAGGGGCGCCCGAGTGTACGTTGAGGTCAGCAGGGAGAGCGCCCACCAAATGCAGTTGGGGGGCATCTGCAGGCACGGGGTTTCCAGCAGCAGTGGCACTCACCGGTCATCCTCGGCACCGGTCATCCTCGGTACCGGTCATCCTCGGTGCATTGAGACGAAGGGAGGGTAGCAGTATGCGAAGTCCGGCAGGCGTGGTGGCACGCCGACGCCCACAGGCCGTGCATTGCTTCGACAAGGGTATGCCATATGCCGGATGGGCACTTCAACTTCCAAGAGAGGGAAAAGATCCCAGATGAGAGACCCTCAACCCTAACCGCAACCCTAAACACCGAATCCCTTGGGTGACAAACTGCGACCGACACCATTCTCGGCACCGTGGCACGGCCGCTGATCCGGCCACAGCGGGCGTGGTGATAAGCAGAACGGAGTTGGATGCTTGTGGCGGGGCTGAGAGTTGCACGGTTGGGGCTCGCGCCTTGTTGCGGGGCTGAGAGTTGCACGGTTGGGGCTCGCGCCTTGTGGCGGGGCTGAGAGTTGCAC
>LGRX02017837.1:0-24901 GCA_001247695.2 Cymbomonas tetramitiformis
TACCTGTTGGGGCCACGGTGCCCCCAGAACACTTGCACAAGCATTGATGTGAGTCACTGCACGCTGTAGAAGAAGCAGATTGGTAATTGTACGTGAGATATCCGGCATTACTAATCCTGAACGAGCAACCAAATACATAGCTATCAGAATTATGCGCGCTCCCAGTGTCCGTGTCCGACAGCTGCAGCTCTATGGCTGCTCGCTTGCACTCCTCCTTGTAGAATATGGCCTCACAATCACTCCTGGCTGCACTGCAGCTGGCCCCGCTCGTCACCAGGTCATAGTACGTCGGCGCTGCGCCCATCCATCCGCAAAGCACCCCGTCAGCATCCAGCCCAGCACAAGTCATACAACCACCACACCGCATCAAGCACTTACAGCATTGTCATGCACTGCCCCCATGCATTCCCAGCCGAGGATTCCCCGTGCCCATGCAGAAGGCATCCCGACTGGTCACCACCCAGATCCACACAGACGTGACACATGCAGCACGCTCTATCAGTGCCATCTGCCTATCTGCTCCTGCTCCTACCATCCATGTCTCCACCCGCGCCCAGCCGCAAACCCATCCCCACACCCAACCCCACACCGCTTATCAGCAGGGTCCAGCCATTGGCACCATCCACCGGCTCGAACGCACCTGTCGCCAAAAACTTGTACGAAACCCCATTTGCCTCTGCTGGGGTGCTACACGGCATATTCCAGTAGTTGCATTCCCCCCCTGACTCGATAAAGTCAATCGCCGTGCACCGTATCGCTGACGTCTCACAATTGCTCTTGCACGTTGCCAAGTCGATGCCGGTCTGCTTCCTGGTGTATGTCAGCCCCTCACTGTTCGTCTCGCACGCCAGACTGGTGCTGATGGCCTGCCATGTGCCTGCACATGCGGGCACCGCCACCAGCCGCATTTGAGTGCTCCCTTGCCGCAAGCAGCATACACGTGGCATCCCACTGATGTCCACCCATCCATCACCACGCTGACCTTCCTTTGGTCGTCCTGCGAAAGAGATACAGTGAAGTGCTTGCGCGTGCCCATTCATCTGTACATGCAGATCTCAGAAGGCTGCGCTTTGGGGTACACTGCAAATAATCAAGCAGCACTTGACCCTGAAATCAGCATCAAGCAGCAGACGAGGAGCCCGTCGGGAAAGCGACGTCCGCTGAAGGATGCGGCGTCACATGATGCAGTGGACGGAGCGAGTCCGAAAGCCTTTATCTACTGCCAAACGCCTATGTTTTACCACTATGGCAGGGACAAATCTCAGTTGGGACATGAGAAAGAACGTGGGGGAAACCCTAAAGATCCCTGAAACCCAGCCTGAGGTCAGCCGGCTGATGAACTCATGGTCGACCGGCGCGGCTCACGATCAGGGTGGAGACAGCAGGGAATGGCAACAGGCGTGTCGCTGATGCAGTGCGTAGGGTTCGGACATCTGGCCTATTCATCGAATGCACCGAGCATGTTTCTCAACCGAATATCTCAGCTCTGCCGAAAGTTTGCTTGGCTGCAGCATACGCTTACAACCAAGCAGACGCTACATATGAAGAAAAAGTCCGCCCGGACCCTCGCCATCAAAACCGTGTGCCATCACCATCAGCATCGCAGTCAGCATGCCTATCCCAGCATCCATCTTTCCACCCATCCACCTTTGTAATTACTTCACAATTATCGCTCGCGATAATTTCGGTTATTCAGAACTGAGAAATCGAGCAGGCGCGACATTTGTCGCCCGGGAGAGGGCCCGATTGGGAATACGACACATCTCGGGTGGCGTCCCGATCGGGGTGTCACGGGGGTGACACCGTCCGCAAGAGAGTATCAGTTGCGGACGCCCAAAGAAGAGTCAGTTTCCACACTTCCGAACCCCGAAAGCCCCTGCTTTCTGCTCTGAAGTTTGTAAAAAAAAATTGTTACGATTTGGTGTGGAAGTAGTTTGTATTTACAATTTTAATTTTTATGCCTGCGAAAGGTGTTCAACGAGGCAGTGGAGTTTCGGAACCACCTTTGGTTGACGCGGCAGTTCAAACAGACATTTCGGCAGTGCGGGCGGAGTTTTTCCTAAACGCAGCTTTACTTGATCATCGCTGCTGGACTCATCCGGCTTTTGTTCCGTGTTCGTGCTGTACTACCTGCCAACTTTGGCTGCCCAGAGAGCCGTCAGCGGACTTCATTCCTCCGCGTATTTTTCCGGGTCATTACCTCGGGTGCTCTTGTTTGAAGTTGCCGGACACCGCGAGGAGATTTCATTGATTCATGCCCATCAGGCCGCGAGGTACCCGCACGGCGTTTCCGACATTTCCAGTTGCCACGCTTCGCGTCAGGTGTGCAGAGTGCGACGTCTACGGTCGCAGAGTTTTGGCGAAGTGGAGAATTTTAATTCCGGAGTGCAGCCGCAGCAGCACGGGAAGAACTTTCATCGATCTTTGCGGTCGTTGCGGAGTGACTCACCAGGCGAATTTCTTTACAGCGGTGTGGTGGCCGATTGGTAGAAGACAGGCGCTTCTTTTCAGAATCTAACGCTTTCTACAATGGTTTCTCGTAACGACCATTTAATCATTTGGACTTCGTCCGTGGCCAAGACAAAATTGCGTAAGTTACGGCAGCATTTGAAGGTCTCTGCCCGCATGCGTTTGGAGTCGTGGAAGAAAGAGCGGCAACAAATTCTGGATTGGGTGGGCTCATCTCTTCCGGACTTGCAGTTACTGCCAGAAGATGTGCGACAGCAGACCGACGTTTTGATGGAGGCTGACTTGTTCGCAGTTGATTCGTCGGGAGCCCTTTCAATCGGCTTGTGGCCAGCTCTGCCGGGCCTTTGGGCTGAGCGGAAAGGCACAGAGTTTGACAAGTTTGCGCAGGTGGAAACATGGGTTGACGCTCTCCTTCAACTGACGGCGCCGGTGCTCGGGACGGGCGCCATGATTTCTGTTGCTGGCGGAACGGCATCAGGAGTTGCAGGAGCAGGTGCGAGTGGGGCTGCATCGTCGGGCCCAGCAGGAGCAGCTGGCTCCGGTGGCGGCGTCCTTATGGGAACGGCCGGAGTCACGGGAGTTCTGGGCATCGGGACTGTCGCGGCAGCGGGATCCGCTCCCGTGACAGCGGTGTCCGGAGGGTCGGCGGGAGCTGGTGGCCTCGGTGCAGGCGTCCCTTCCGGGACGGCTGGAGCGACGACAGGTCCGGGCACCGGGACTGCCGCAGCGGTGTTTCCTCCACCAGCGGCAGCGGTGGACCCGGACGCCATCGCAGCGGATATCGCCACTGCTTTGGGGGGACGCCTTGACGCATTGGGCAGTCGCATTGCGCACTTGGAGGCGCGGGGAGCAGCGCCGGCGGGTGCCTCTTTGTTGAGCGGAGTGGCGCCACCGGAGGCGGAGCTACTGGCGAGGGCATTGAGGGATTCAGTGGCCACTGCCGAGAGCTGGGATATGCCTAGGTGCGCGCTGGCGTGCGCGGACTTGGTGCATGAGGCCGCTAAGCTCCGCCCTCAGCTGACCCTCCTGAAGGAGATTCATCCTTTCGGAAAGCTGCCCATGAAGGCGTTGGAGGCGAACGCTTTTCCAGCGATGGTTTACGCGTTACCGGAGCTTGCGACGGAGGAGTGTGAGCTAGACGAGCTCCCCGCCGGGAAGGAGGCGACACAAGAGCATTGGCGGGCTTTTGTGCATTTGCTGCAGGCGCGTGTGGGCGATTTTCAGCATTTCGTCAAGTCGAAGGTGCCTTCTTTCCCGTTGACTGACGTGATGGTCGCCTCGTTCTTCAAGAAGAGGAAGTGAGTGCAGTGTGATGGTGACGAGGAGGATGCTCGGGGGGAGCTGCGGGGGGAGGGAGTGCATTGCTCCCGCCCCTGGACACGGCTCGTCGGGAACGGCTGGCAGCGCTGGGAAGCTCCTTCAGAACGGTCAACGAGGACCAATTGGCAAGGGCTCTTCGTGGCGAACTAGCTCCCGAAGACATCGTCGGCCCTCCAAGGCGGAGGCCCCCTCCACTGCGATCCCGGCCCGGGGGCCCCTCGCGGGGGTCAACCTGCTTGTGCAACCGGTGCAGCGACTGCAGCAGGAGGACGAGGGGCGCATCAAGTGGAAGGATGGCGACCTCACCGTGGTGCCAAAGACCAAGAAGTGCAAGGACATGAACGAGTGGGAGCGCGGGTTCTTCAGAATCATGTGCAAGGCGCCAGCGGAGGCGAGGGACGACTTGGTGGACTTTCTGGCATGGGCGAAGACCATCGCATCGGACTTCACCTTCTACCATTTCTCCGAGTTCTACGAGCACTTAATCCGTCAAGTTTAGCGATCGACGGTTGGTATTTCCTTGGAGGGGTACGACCGCGTGTGGCGGGTGTACCAGCAGCAGCACCGTTTGCACCCGGGGGCGAAGCGGAAGCAGAGCGACTACAAGTGGAACCGTGACGGTGCTCAGCAGCAACAGCAACAGCAGCAGGAGCAGCTGCCGCAGACGGGCAACGGTAAGGGGGGCAAAGGCAGAGGAGGCCGTGGTCGAGGCCGTGGTGGCGGAGGTGGCGGCCGTGGCCGTGGCATTTCGGATGAGTGCTACGGCCACAACGGTGGCCACTGCAGACACCAGCCTAACTGCAATTTCAGGCATGTGTGCAATGCTTGTGGCGATGAGGGTCATGTGAGGACTGACCCGGCGCGCCCAGGCCTTCAGCAGTGAAGTGGTGGGCGGATCCCGGCGGTAGCTGTGCCGCCGGGGGAGCCGGAAAGCAGCCACGAGGCCCCGGCGGGGGCGGAAGAATTCCCGGTGGTGGTACCGGGCCCGGCGGTGGAGGTGGACATGGCGCCGGTGGTGGAGACGGAGGTCGAGGGTGAGGCCACTCTTGTCAAGCGCGCACGTGTCGAGCTCGAGAGTGAGGTGCCGATGGGCGGGTTGGCATCCAAAAGATGGTGGGCTGACTTGCGGGAGGACGAGTTCATCCCGGTGTGGGACGTGCTCGGGGGACCTCGCAGGCATGATCGAGTCCCATTGAGGTGGGAGGTGGAGCGCATCGCCCCACTCCCAGTCACGCAGACGAACCCGGACACATGGCGCTCGCCGGAGGAGCCCTGGCGAGTGCGCACGTCGACGAGGTGGCCGGCGCTCCGCGCGGAGATTCTGCAGCGGGCCACGATCGAGAACATGGAGAGATGCGGCACGGGCGAGAACGAGAGGAGATGCTACGAGGAGGAGTGCGAGCGTGTCGGTTGCGCCATCCCGACGCTCACCAGATGAGCACATCTCG
The DNA here is from genome assembly GCA_001247695.2 of Cymbomonas tetramitiformis. NCBI lineage: Eukaryota > Viridiplantae > Chlorophyta > Pyramimonadophyceae > Pyramimonadales > Pyramimonadaceae > Cymbomonas > Cymbomonas tetramitiformis. The sequence continues at coordinate 5,238 of LGRX02017837.1, forward strand.
TGGCGGCCGCCTTCCAGGATCGGCACAACGTTGATTTCCTCGTGAGGTGCGCAGCATGCGGTGCAGGGTGGCCGTCGGAGGAGATCGAGGTGGACGAGCCGTACCGGGTCCCCGACTACGTGGGCCCGGAGCACATGGACGTCATGCGGGACGAGATTAGGCGCGAGAGCGAGGAGGGCCGCATCTTTCTGGCGAGGTGGCGCATGCCTCTGGGCATTATCGCTCTCGGCATGGTGGAGAAGGTGCGCAAGGGCAAGGTGAAGTACAGGCCCGTCAGCGATTACTCCCGGCCGAAGGACGTGGGGGTGAACGCCAGGATCGAGCTGGACAAGGACGAGTTCACCACCGTGAAGGAGGCGTACGGCATGCTACGGCCGCGGTACTGGATGATCAAGGTGGACATGGACACCGCCTACCGGAGCAAGGGCGTCGCGTCCATGTACTGGCCCCATCAGTGCTTCGAGTTCGATGACGTGCTATGGATGGATGCGCGGGCGCCGTTCGGCAACCGGGCGCTGCCGGGGATCTTCATAAGATGGACGAGGGCCATTGTGGCATGGATGCGCGCGTGGGGGATCCCTACGGTGGGGTACCTTGATGACTTCTTTTGCATCCTCGAGACCAAGGAGCAGGCGGAGGAGGCTATGCTCCTACTGGTCGAGTTCCTGACCTTCCTGGGCTTCAGGGTCAACAGTGCGAAGTGCGAGGGTCCCGCGCAGCTTCTGGAGTTCCTCGGGGTACTTATGAGCACTGAGGGCGACGTGTGCACGGCCTCCATCGACGAGGAGAGGATTGCCGTGGTGGTGAAGCAGGCGGAGGAGCTGCGGGCGCGGGCGGCGCGGGGCATGGTGTCCCGGAGGGCGCTGGAGTCGTTGTTGGGGTTGCTGGCGTTCTGCAGTCACGTGGTGTGGGGCCTCTCCCTCTACACGAGGAGGGGCTTCACCTTCCTCGCGGCCACCACGGGCAGTAAGATGGTCCGGCTGCCGCACCAGGTACTGGAGGACCTGGCCGTGCTGGAACGGGTGGTGCGCCAGTACAACGGCAGGCGCGTGGTCCTCGAGAGGAGGCTGGTGGACGAGCGCCATTTCGCCACGGACGCCTCGGGCACGCTGGGCTTCGGCGGGGTCTGGGAGAAGCTCTTCTTCCTCCTGAGCTGGGCAGACTTGGCGAGGCTGCCTCAGCGGCCGTGATCCCCCAAGGAGGCCCGGGCGCCCGTCCAGCTGGAGCATCAACTACCTGGAGCTCTTCGCGGTCTGGTGGGCGGTGGTGCTTTGGGAGCACCGGATGAGCGGGCGCACGGTGGTGGTGAACATCGACAACCAGTCCGCCATGTACCAGGTGGGGAGCTGGTGGGGGCCGGTGGAGTACTTGCCGTTGCTGCGGCAGATCTTCTTCACGTGCGCCAAGCACGACATCCGCTTGCAGCCCAGGTACATCAACACCAAGGACAACCTGCTGGCGGACCTCCTGTCCAGGTTGGACATGCCACGCTTCCTAGTGGAGCACAGGGCTTTCTTGCGGGCCACGGTTTGGCGGCAGGACCGGGACGACTGGATGGTCTGCCCGGTGCGGTGGGAGGAGCTAGACCAGGAGTTCGGTCCGTTCACGGTGGACTCGTGCGTCGCCGAGTCCAGGGCGAACGCCTACTGCTACCTGAGCTGGAGCAGGGTGGAGGATGCGAGGGTCCAGAAGTTCGACGGCCACAACGCGTGGGGCAACCTACCGTTCAACATCATCACGGCCATCATCAGGAACTTCCTGCGCTGCAAGCGGAGGCAGCAGTGGGGCACGGCAGCTTGCTTCCTGGTGCCGGTGTGGGCGGGCAATGAGAACTGGGAGCTCGTGAAGAGCCTCCCTCACGTTTTCAAGGTGGTGCGCGAGTGGGCGCAGGGCACTCACCTGTTCACGGCCCCTGACTTGCGAGGGCACGGCAGGACCGCCTGGGGCCCCACCAGGTGACCGGTGGTTGTCGTGCGGGTGGGGCCGGAGCCCGTGGCCCTCCCTGACTGGGCGTGAGGGTTGGGCAGAGGAGCTGGTGCAGGAGTTGCAGCGCGAGAGGGAGCGCTGCAGGGCGGAGGCCTTGGCGCCGGAGACGAGGAGGTGCTACGGCACGGGGGTGCGGGCTTTCGTCACCTTCTGCATTGCCTTCGCCTGCATGGGGTGCCTGGACCCCTTCCTGCCAGCCACGGACAACTCGCTGTGCATGTTCATCACCTTCTCCAGCTGGTTCGTGCAGCCCGACACCATCAAGAACTACCTGGCAGGGGTTCGGCAGTTGCACCTACAGCGAGGGCACGGGTGGGTGCCGGTGGCAGCCAGGCACACGGTGGCGGCCATCCTCCAGGGGGTGAAGCGGTGCTGGGGGAGACCTCCGAAGCCGGTCATGCCCCTCACTTTGGCTGACTTGGCGAAGATGGCGCCACTCATTTCCATGCACGACCTCGGGCAGGAGTCCCTGTGGGCGGCCATTCTCGTCGGCTTCTTCTGTTTGTTCCGCAAGGACAACCTCACCACGGGGAAGGCAGGTGCGTGGAACACGCGGGGGGCGCTGGTGAGAGATGACATCTTGTTCCAGGACGACATGTCGGTGGTGTGGGTCAGGGTGCGCCACAGTAAGACGATTCAGTGCGGAGAGCGGCAGCACTGGGTGCCGCTGCGGGCGGTGCCAGGGTCACTCCTATGCCCAGTGAGGGCACTCATGCGCCTCATGGAGCGCACGGCGGGGCGGCCGGGGGACTCGGCCCTCTTCGTCATGGAGAAGGCGACGGGCAAGCGGGCCTCGGTGGTGCCCATGACCCACGATGCCCTGGTGGCGGGCATTAAAGCCCTGGCGGAGCGTGTGGGGCTGAACCCGGCCAGCTATGCCGGGCACTCCTTGCGGAGGGGCGGGGCCACGGCGGCCATGCGCCTAGACGTGAACAGCCTGTACATCAAGATGCAGGGGGACTGGAAGAGCGACTGCTTCGAGCGCTACTGCGAGCTGGACACCGAGCAGAAGCTCGTCCTTCCCGGAGCCATGGCAGAGGCCGCAGCTGCACTGCTGTAGACAGGTGACTCACTCGTGCACTCGGCCCTCCCATGCCCCCGATTGGGTGAGTGTGGATAATTGAGAAATTTATTTCGCAATTATGCTGGAAGTACGGGGGAGGGAATTTCTGACCCTAAAAGTTGAGCCCGAGGCCAACTGAGGGCCCGACGATTTTTTCCTGAAAATTTTGTGGTTTTTGCCCACTGGGGTATTTTCCTCGGGACGGAGTTCCGATGAATCCGGCAGTACGACTTTCCTGAGTGTTGATTGGTCGCGTTGCGACAACCTGAACCGTGGTGGGTGAGACAGAGTCTCAAAAGTCTGACGGCATGAAATGCCTGCGTCATGACTGGTCACCGTGACGTCACGGAAGTTGAAGAGGTTGGGGAGATGGAAAGACATTTGGACATCGGACACATCACAGAGTGATGTGGAGCGACACTTGAAACGACGGGAGGTGCAAGGCATCGAACGGCCTGCACACCATCACCTGAGTTTGTGAATGTGAAAGGTCTTTCGGAAAGCTTTGAAAGCTTTGCGAAATACAAACTTCATCATTCTGCGAGTACTTTCGGGCTCCGAGTCTACCAACTAAAAAAGTTAAGCTCGTAGAATTTTGAAAGCAATGGCAGCAGTAAACGACGCAGTGAACAGCGGATCGGAGGCGGAGATTAAGACGGTGTACGGGGACCTGAGACTGGTGACGCGGATGCTAGCGATGAGCGGTGGAGTGGAAAAGAAGTGTGACGCGGTAGCGCCAGCGTTGGATCGGTGCGTTCGTTTCTTCGAAACAGCAGACGTTGAGAGTGCGGGGGAGATGCTGGAGTATGCGGTGGCGCTCGGCGTCTTTACGCCTGCGGTGCGGGACGCAAGAGGAAAGGTGACGGAGAAGGCGATTCTGAAGCCTCCGGGGAGAGAGAGACCGGCTTTCGTGGCAGCGCTGGTGGAGGCAGCGGAGCAGTGCGTGGAGGTGCTAGTCGCGCAAATGGGCTTTAAACTCCCGGAGGTGCCGCAGCAGTCGGCGTCAGAGAACCGTACCAGCGACAAACCGGCGCGGGAGGACGATGATGAGAACGAGGAGAATGAGGAAGAGGCACCAGGCGAGGAGTTTTTTGCCGAGACGGAGGAAGAAGCGGTTGCGCAAAAACTGAAAAACAAAAAAGGTAAATTTGCAGCAGGTGTTGCGCCGGATGGGCTGCCGAAGGACACGGAGCTCAAACGCAGGATGGACGCGTACCTGGCGTCAATAATTCCGGGGTACGCGCCGGCGGCAGAAAAAGGAGGCCTATCGGTGTTTCGGTTGAGGGAGCGTCCGAGCGCGAAGCTTAGGAGAACTGTAGTTGCGGACCCGGCGACAGGAGAGATGAAGTCAGTTTCGATTCCGCGTCTGACGAAGGATCAGTTCTTAGAGCAGAATATGGAGATGTTGGAGATGCGGGAAACGAAAGAGGAACGCGCGCAGTTCAGGCAGTATGTTGCGTGGATAATGAAACTGGCAGACAGGCACAGTTGGACGGAAGTGTATGACTTTGACGCGCAGGTTAGGAGCGATATTGAGGATGGGAGGTTGGATTCGTGGGACCCGATTAGACTGGGACACAGATTCCAGTACGAGTATGTACCGGCGCAACGAGAGGCGCAGAGTTTGCTCGAGGAGAGGACCCGGGACAAAGGACACAAAGGAGTAGAAAAAGGAAAGAAGGACGGGATTTGTGATTTCTTTCAGAAAAAGGAAGGATGCAAGAAGGGAAAAGACTGCGGCTTTATTCACGTTTGCATTGGGTGAGTGTGCCTAGGGCCCTTGAGAGCGCCCGAGGCTCTGTCAGGAGAGCCCCTGCTAGGTGCAGGATTGGGTGGAGGCTGCTGCTGAGGAAGCTTCTGCGCTCCTGGGAGGAAGCTACTATCCGTTGCCGTGAGCCAGAGAGGCTTAGGCACGGAACTAGCCGCGCAGCTTCGAAGCAGCAGCATGCTCCCTGACAGACTGTGAGACACTCATCCAGCCAAAGGCTCGGGAGTAATGGAGACAGATGGAGAAGAGCTCGCCAGAGAGGCAGAGCAAGAGGAGACTCGCCAGAGAGGCTAGAGAGACTCGCCAGAGAGGCTAGAGCACCGTGGGAAGAAAGCTTGCCAGAGAGGCCGTAGCTTGGGAGGAGAAGAGAGGAATAAGACTTGCTAGACTAAATGTAATCTATAACGAAACTAGCAAGCATCCATTCCTGCTCGTGCTTGCAGTGTTGTTGCTTGTGTGCACCCTGCTTGCATTTCGGTTCGGGAATAACGATTAAATAGCACCATCACCGTCGTCCCCAGCTTGCGCCCCCACAGGACAAAACGCAATCAAGTGACGGCAGATGCCACGAGACACTTGCGACGCTCCAGTGCGAAATTGTAAAGACACTCAAACGAAAATGCCAGTCACGCCTGCAGCGCCGGAAAAAACAGAGTGTGGCATCCCCCTGTCTACTGTTGACCCAGCGATACAGTTTGGGAGTGTTGGGAGCGAATACTGGGGGGAAAAGCACAGCAGAACAGAATCCATTAAGCAAAGAAACCTCTTTCCTGAATCTCCAGCACGAGGCAGAAAACGCAAATAGTCAAAAAGGAACGCACAAGCGGCACTCACAGCAGCAGCCGCCACGCCACCCAGTTCGAGATCCCATTATTCCGACTCGCCATCGCAAGCAGAATACCCGCCAGGAGGGGACGATTGCAGTACTTCCACGTCAGATCAATCAGTTTCAAAAGGGGGTGCTAGTACGCCCTCATCCGTGGGGGTACGCACCTCTGGAAGCCACAGTCCCGGAGCACTTGCACACACACTGCTTCCCCGCACTGCAAGCTGTGCTGGAAGTAAATAAGTAGTTGTGCTTCAGTACCGCGCTGCTGCCCAACGTGAAAGAGCACCCAGCGGGAAGATTAGCGTCATTAACGGAGCCTCCAGGGTCCTGGTCACTTAACAGCATCGCCTGGGCTGCGCTGATACAGTCCTCTTGGTAATGAATGGTGTCACAATCACTCCTCGTCGCACTGCAGCTTGCCCCACTCGTCACAATCGCATAGCTTGTTGGCGCTGCCCTCATCACCGGCCCACCCGCCATACCCCTCAGCAGGCCCTCAAATTGATACATACCCCCCAAGGCAGATCTGTGCCCCACCGCATCATGCATAAAAACATGTTGTGGATGGCCCAGCCCAAGGCAGGCCCATGCCACTGCAGTGCCACTGAACCAGCATCCATGGCAACCGTGTGGGCATGACACCTCCGGCCTGCAGTCCACTGCAGCACCAGCGGAGCACAGCAAACAAAGCAAGCCTCATCTGTAACAAAGCACGCACATCCCCGGCGGCCACCGGAACATGTCGACGCATGCCCTGCTCCCCATCCTACCTCTCCCCTTTCCCTCACAGGAGATCCTCTTCAGCTCGCCGCCCCTCAAATACCTCCATCTCAACTCACCATACGTCACGCTACAGCAGCGCTTCCCCCCCCTAACCCCTCTCCCCCTTCTTAACATCCTCCCTCCCACTGCTCCACCAAATCGGTCTGGGCACTGCAAATAAGGGGTCGTTGACGCCCTTACCTGTTGGGGCCACGGTGCCCCCAGAACACTTGCACAAGCATTGATGTGAGTCACTGCACGCTGTAGAAGAAGCAGATTGGTAATTGTACGTGAGATATCCGGCATTACTAATCCTGAACGAGCAACCAAATACATAGCTATCAGAATTATGCGCGCTCCCAGTGTCCGTGTCCGACAGCTGCAGCTCTATGGCTGCTCGCTTGCACTCCTCCTTGTAGAATATGGCCTCACAATCACTCCTGGCTGCACTGCAGCTGGCCCCGCTCGTCACCAGGTCATAGTACGTCGGCGCTGCGCCCATCCATCCGCAAAGCACCCCGTCAGCATCCAGCCCAGCACAAGTCATACAACCACCACACCGCATCAAGCACTTACAGCATTGTCATGCACTGCCCCCATGCATTCCCAGCCGAGGATTCCCCGTGCCCATGCAGAAGGCATCCCGACTGGTCACCACCCAGATCCACACAGACGTGACACATGCAGCACGCTCTATCAGTGCCATCTGCCTATCTGCTCCTGCTCCTACCATCCATGTCTCCACCCGCGCCCAGCCGCAAACCCATCCCCACACCCAACCCCACACCGCTTATCAGCAGGGTCCAGCCATTGGCACCATCCACCGGCTCGAACGCACCTGTCGCCAAAAACTTGTACGAAACCCCATTTGCCTCTGCTGGGGTGCTACACGGCATATTCCAGTAGTTGCATTCCCCCCCTGACTCGATAAAGTCAATCGCCGTGCACCGTATCGCTGACGTCTCACAATTGCTCTTGCACGTTGCCAAGTCGATGCCGGTCTGCTTCCTGGTGTATGTCAGCCCCTCACTGTTCGTCTCGCACGCCAGACTGGTGCTGATGGCCTGCCATGTGCCTGCACATGCGGGCACCGCCACCAGCCGCATTTGAGTGCTCCCTTGCCGCAAGCAGCATACACGTGGCATCCCACTGATGTCCACCCATCCATCACCACGCTGACCTTCCTTTGGTCGTCCTGCGAAAGAGATACAGTGAAGTGCTTGCGCGTGCCCATTCATCTGTACATGCAGATCTCAGAAGGCTGCGCTTTGGGGTACACTGCAAATAATCAAGCAGCACTTGACCCTGAAATCAGCATCAAGCAGCAGACGAGGAGCCCGTCGGGAAAGCGACGTCCGCTGAAGGATGCGGCGTCACATGATGCAGTGGACGGAGCGAGTCCGAAAGCCTTTATCTACTGCCAAACGCCTATGTTTTACCACTATGGCAGGGACAAATCTCAGTTGGGACATGAGAAAGAACGTGGGGGAAACCCTAAAGATCCCTGAAACCCAGCCTGAGGTCAGCCGGCTGATGAACTCATGGTCGACCGGCGCGGCTCACGATCAGGGTGGAGACAGCAGGGAATGGCAACAGGCGTGTCGCTGATGCAGTGCGTAGGGTTCGGACATCTGGCCTATTCATCGAATGCACCGAGCATGTTTCTCAACCGAATATCTCAGCTCTGCCGAAAGTTTGCTTGGCTGCAGCATACGCTTACAACCAAGCAGACGCTACATATGAAGAAAAAGTCCGCCCGGACCCTCGCCATCAAAACCGTGTGCCATCACCATCAGCATCGCAGTCAGCATGCCTATCCCAGCATCCATCTTTCCACCCATCCACCTTTGTAATTACTTCACAATTATCGCTCGCGATAATTTCGGTTATTCAGAACTGAGAAATCGAGCAGGCGCGACATTTGTCGCCCGGGAGAGGGCCCGATTGGGAATACGACACATCTCGGGTGGCGTCCCGATCGGGGTGTCACGGGGGTGACACCGTCCGCAAGAGAGTATCAGTTGCGGACGCCCAAAGAAGAGTCAGTTTCCACACTTCCGAACCCCGAAAGCCCCTGCTTTCTGCTCTGAAGTTTGTAAAAAAAAATTGTTACGATTTGGTGTGGAAGTAGTTTGTATTTACAATTTTAATTTTTATGCCTGCGAAAGGTGTTCAACGAGGCAGTGGAGTTTCGGAACCACCTTTGGTTGACGCGGCAGTTCAAACAGACATTTCGGCAGTGCGGGCGGAGTTTTTCCTAAACGCAGCTTTACTTGATCATCGCTGCTGGACTCATCCGGCTTTTGTTCCGTGTTCGTGCTGTACTACCTGCCAACTTTGGCTGCCCAGAGAGCCGTCAGCGGACTTCATTCCTCCGCGTATTTTTCCGGGTCATTACCTCGGGTGCTCTTGTTTGAAGTTGCCGGACACCGCGAGGAGATTTCATTGATTCATGCCCATCAGGCCGCGAGGTACCCGCACGGCGTTTCCGACATTTCCAGTTGCCACGCTTCGCGTCAGGTGTGCAGAGTGCGACGTCTACGGTCGCAGAGTTTTGGCGAAGTGGAGAATTTTAATTCCGGAGTGCAGCCGCAGCAGCACGGGAAGAACTTTCATCGATCTTTGCGGTCGTTGCGGAGTGACTCACCAGGCGAATTTCTTTACAGCGGTGTGGTGGCCGATTGGTAGAAGACAGGCGCTTCTTTTCAGAATCTAACGCTTTCTACAATGGTTTCTCGTAACGACCATTTAATCATTTGGACTTCGTCCGTGGCCAAGACAAAATTGCGTAAGTTACGGCAGCATTTGAAGGTCTCTGCCCGCATGCGTTTGGAGTCGTGGAAGAAAGAGCGGCAACAAATTCTGGATTGGGTGGGCTCATCTCTTCCGGACTTGCAGTTACTGCCAGAAGATGTGCGACAGCAGACCGACGTTTTGATGGAGGCTGACTTGTTCGCAGTTGATTCGTCGGGAGCCCTTTCAATCGGCTTGTGGCCAGCTCTGCCGGGCCTTTGGGCTGAGCGGAAAGGCACAGAGTTTGACAAGTTTGCGCAGGTGGAAACATGGGTTGACGCTCTCCTTCAACTGACGGCGCCGGTGCTCGGGACGGGCGCCATGATTTCTGTTGCTGGCGGAACGGCATCAGGAGTTGCAGGAGCAGGTGCGAGTGGGGCTGCATCGTCGGGCCCAGCAGGAGCAGCTGGCTCCGGTGGCGGCGTCCTTATGGGAACGGCCGGAGTCACGGGAGTTCTGGGCATCGGGACTGTCGCGGCAGCGGGATCCGCTCCCGTGACAGCGGTGTCCGGAGGGTCGGCGGGAGCTGGTGGCCTCGGTGCAGGCGTCCCTTCCGGGACGGCTGGAGCGACGACAGGTCCGGGCACCGGGACTGCCGCAGCGGTGTTTCCTCCACCAGCGGCAGCGGTGGACCCGGACGCCATCGCAGCGGATATCGCCACTGCTTTGGGGGGACGCCTTGACGCATTGGGCAGTCGCATTGCGCACTTGGAGGCGCGGGGAGCAGCGCCGGCGGGTGCCTCTTTGTTGAGCGGAGTGGCGCCACCGGAGGCGGAGCTACTGGCGAGGGCATTGAGGGATTCAGTGGCCACTGCCGAGAGCTGGGATATGCCTAGGTGCGCGCTGGCGTGCGCGGACTTGGTGCATGAGGCCGCTAAGCTCCGCCCTCAGCTGACCCTCCTGAAGGAGATTCATCCTTTCGGAAAGCTGCCCATGAAGGCGTTGGAGGCGAACGCTTTTCCAGCGATGGTTTACGCGTTACCGGAGCTTGCGACGGAGGAGTGTGAGCTAGACGAGCTCCCCGCCGGGAAGGAGGCGACACAAGAGCATTGGCGGGCTTTTGTGCATTTGCTGCAGGCGCGTGTGGGCGATTTTCAGCATTTCGTCAAGTCGAAGGTGCCTTCTTTCCCGTTGACTGACGTGATGGTCGCCTCGTTCTTCAAGAAGAGGAAGTGAGTGCAGTGTGATGGTGACGAGGAGGATGCTCGGGGGGAGCTGCGGGGGGAGGGAGTGCATTGCTCCCGCCCCTGGACACGGCTCGTCGGGAACGGCTGGCAGCGCTGGGAAGCTCCTTCAGAACGGTCAACGAGGACCAATTGGCAAGGGCTCTTCGTGGCGAACTAGCTCCCGAAGACATCGTCGGCCCTCCAAGGCGGAGGCCCCCTCCACTGCGATCCCGGCCCGGGGGCCCCTCGCGGGGGTCAACCTGCTTGTGCAACCGGTGCAGCGACTGCAGCAGGAGGACGAGGGGCGCATCAAGTGGAAGGATGGCGACCTCACCGTGGTGCCAAAGACCAAGAAGTGCAAGGACATGAACGAGTGGGAGCGCGGGTTCTTCAGAATCATGTGCAAGGCGCCAGCGGAGGCGAGGGACGACTTGGTGGACTTTCTGGCATGGGCGAAGACCATCGCATCGGACTTCACCTTCTACCATTTCTCCGAGTTCTACGAGCACTTAATCCGTCAAGTTTAGCGATCGACGGTTGGTATTTCCTTGGAGGGGTACGACCGCGTGTGGCGGGTGTACCAGCAGCAGCACCGTTTGCACCCGGGGGCGAAGCGGAAGCAGAGCGACTACAAGTGGAACCGTGACGGTGCTCAGCAGCAACAGCAACAGCAGCAGGAGCAGCTGCCGCAGACGGGCAACGGTAAGGGGGGCAAAGGCAGAGGAGGCCGTGGTCGAGGCCGTGGTGGCGGAGGTGGCGGCCGTGGCCGTGGCATTTCGGATGAGTGCTACGGCCACAACGGTGGCCACTGCAGACACCAGCCTAACTGCAATTTCAGGCATGTGTGCAATGCTTGTGGCGATGAGGGTCATGTGAGGACTGACCCGGCGCGCCCAGGCCTTCAGCAGTGAAGTGGTGGGCGGATCCCGGCGGTAGCTGTGCCGCCGGGGGAGCCGGAAAGCAGCCACGAGGCCCCGGCGGGGGCGGAAGAATTCCCGGTGGTGGTACCGGGCCCGGCGGTGGAGGTGGACATGGCGCCGGTGGTGGAGACGGAGGTCGAGGGTGAGGCCACTCTTGTCAAGCGCGCACGTGTCGAGCTCGAGAGTGAGGTGCCGATGGGCGGGTTGGCATCCAAAAGATGGTGGGCTGACTTGCGGGAGGACGAGTTCATCCCGGTGTGGGACGTGCTCGGGGGACCTCGCAGGCATGATCGAGTCCCATTGAGGTGGGAGGTGGAGCGCATCGCCCCACTCCCAGTCACGCAGACGAACCCGGACACATGGCGCTCGCCGGAGGAGCCCTGGCGAGTGCGCACGTCGACGAGGTGGCCGGCGCTCCGCGCGGAGATTCTGCAGCGGGCCACGATCGAGAACATGGAGAGATGCGGCACGGGCGAGAACGAGAGGAGATGCTACGAGGAGGAGTGCGAGCGTGTCGGTTGCGCCATCCCGACGCTCACCAGATGAGCACATCTCGTGGCGGCCGCCTTCCAGGATCGGCACAACGTTGATTTCCTCGTGAGGTGCGCAGCATGCGGTGCAGGGTGGCCGTCGGAGGAGATCGAGGTGGACGAGCCGTACCGGGTCCCCGACTACGTGGGCCCGGAGCACATGGACGTCATGCGGGACGAGATTAGGCGCGAGAGCGAGGAGGGCCGCATCTTTCTGGCGAGGTGGCGCATGCCTCTGGGCATTATCGCTCTCGGCATGGTGGAGAAGGTGCGCAAGGGCAAGGTGAAGTACAGGCCCGTCAGCGATTACTCCCGGCCGAAGGACGTGGGGGTGAACGCCAGGATCGAGCTGGACAAGGACGAGTTCACCACCGTGAAGGAGGCGTACGGCATGCTACGGCCGCGGTACTGGATGATCAAGGTGGACATGGACACCGCCTACCGGAGCAAGGGCGTCGCGTCCATGTACTGGCCCCATCAGTGCTTCGAGTTCGATGACGTGCTATGGATGGATGCGCGGGCGCCGTTCGGCAACCGGGCGCTGCCGGGGATCTTCATAAGATGGACGAGGGCCATTGTGGCATGGATGCGCGCGTGGGGGATCCCTACGGTGGGGTACCTTGATGACTTCTTTTGCATCCTCGAGACCAAGGAGCAGGCGGAGGAGGCTATGCTCCTACTGGTCGAGTTCCTGACCTTCCTGGGCTTCAGGGTCAACAGTGCGAAGTGCGAGGGTCCCGCGCAGCTTCTGGAGTTCCTCGGGGTACTTATGAGCACTGAGGGCGACGTGTGCACGGCCTCCATCGACGAGGAGAGGATTGCCGTGGTGGTGAAGCAGGCGGAGGAGCTGCGGGCGCGGGCGGCGCGGGGCATGGTGTCCCGGAGGGCGCTGGAGTCGTTGTTGGGGTTGCTGGCGTTCTGCAGTCACGTGGTGTGGGGCCTCTCCCTCTACACGAGGAGGGGCTTCACCTTCCTCGCGGCCACCACGGGCAGTAAGATGGTCCGGCTGCCGCACCAGGTACTGGAGGACCTGGCCGTGCTGGAACGGGTGGTGCGCCAGTACAACGGCAGGCGCGTGGTCCTCGAGAGGAGGCTGGTGGACGAGCGCCATTTCGCCACGGACGCCTCGGGCACGCTGGGCTTCGGCGGGGTCTGGGAGAAGCTCTTCTTCCTCCTGAGCTGGGCAGACTTGGCGAGGCTGCCTCAGCGGCCGTGATCCCCCAAGGAGGCCCGGGCGCCCGTCCAGCTGGAGCATCAACTACCTGGAGCTCTTCGCGGTCTGGTGGGCGGTGGTGCTTTGGGAGCACCGGATGAGCGGGCGCACGGTGGTGGTGAACATCGACAACCAGTCCGCCATGTACCAGGTGGGGAGCTGGTGGGGGCCGGTGGAGTACTTGCCGTTGCTGCGGCAGATCTTCTTCACGTGCGCCAAGCACGACATCCGCTTGCAGCCCAGGTACATCAACACCAAGGACAACCTGCTGGCGGACCTCCTGTCCAGGTTGGACATGCCACGCTTCCTAGTGGAGCACAGGGCTTTCTTGCGGGCCACGGTTTGGCGGCAGGACCGGGACGACTGGATGGTCTGCCCGGTGCGGTGGGAGGAGCTAGACCAGGAGTTCGGTCCGTTCACGGTGGACTCGTGCGTCGCCGAGTCCAGGGCGAACGCCTACTGCTACCTGAGCTGGAGCAGGGTGGAGGATGCGAGGGTCCAGAAGTTCGACGGCCACAACGCGTGGGGCAACCTACCGTTCAACATCATCACGGCCATCATCAGGAACTTCCTGCGCTGCAAGCGGAGGCAGCAGTGGGGCACGGCAGCTTGCTTCCTGGTGCCGGTGTGGGCGGGCAATGAGAACTGGGAGCTCGTGAAGAGCCTCCCTCACGTTTTCAAGGTGGTGCGCGAGTGGGCGCAGGGCACTCACCTGTTCACGGCCCCTGACTTGCGAGGGCACGGCAGGACCGCCTGGGGCCCCACCAGGTGACCGGTGGTTGTCGTGCGGGTGGGGCCGGAGCCCGTGGCCCTCCCTGACTGGGCGTGAGGGTTGGGCAGAGGAGCTGGTGCAGGAGTTGCAGCGCGAGAGGGAGCGCTGCAGGGCGGAGGCCTTGGCGCCGGAGACGAGGAGGTGCTACGGCACGGGGGTGCGGGCTTTCGTCACCTTCTGCATTGCCTTCGCCTGCATGGGGTGCCTGGACCCCTTCCTGCCAGCCACGGACAACTCGCTGTGCATGTTCATCACCTTCTCCAGCTGGTTCGTGCAGCCCGACACCATCAAGAACTACCTGGCAGGGGTTCGGCAGTTGCACCTACAGCGAGGGCACGGGTGGGTGCCGGTGGCAGCCAGGCACACGGTGGCGGCCATCCTCCAGGGGGTGAAGCGGTGCTGGGGGAGACCTCCGAAGCCGGTCATGCCCCTCACTTTGGCTGACTTGGCGAAGATGGCGCCACTCATTTCCATGCACGACCTCGGGCAGGAGTCCCTGTGGGCGGCCATTCTCGTCGGCTTCTTCTGTTTGTTCCGCAAGGACAACCTCACCACGGGGAAGGCAGGTGCGTGGAACACGCGGGGGGCGCTGGTGAGAGATGACATCTTGTTCCAGGACGACATGTCGGTGGTGTGGGTCAGGGTGCGCCACAGTAAGACGATTCAGTGCGGAGAGCGGCAGCACTGGGTGCCGCTGCGGGCGGTGCCAGGGTCACTCCTATGCCCAGTGAGGGCACTCATGCGCCTCATGGAGCGCACGGCGGGGCGGCCGGGGGACTCGGCCCTCTTCGTCATGGAGAAGGCGACGGGCAAGCGGGCCTCGGTGGTGCCCATGACCCACGATGCCCTGGTGGCGGGCATTAAAGCCCTGGCGGAGCGTGTGGGGCTGAACCCGGCCAGCTATGCCGGGCACTCCTTGCGGAGGGGCGGGGCCACGGCGGCCATGCGCCTAGACGTGAACAGCCTGTACATCAAGATGCAGGGGGACTGGAAGAGCGACTGCTTCGAGCGCTACTGCGAGCTGGACACCGAGCAGAAGCTCGTCCTTCCCGGAGCCATGGCAGAGGCCGCAGCTGCACTGCTGTAGACAGGTGACTCACTCGTGCACTCGGCCCTCCCATGCCCCCGATTGGGTGAGTGTGGATAATTGAGAAATTTATTTCGCAATTATGCTGGAAGTACGGGGGAGGGAATTTCTGACCCTAAAAGTTGAGCCCGAGGCCAACTGAGGGCCCGACGATTTTTTCCTGAAAATTTTGTGGTTTTTGCCCACTGGGGTATTTTCCTCGGGACGGAGTTCCGATGAATCCGGCAGTACGACTTTCCTGAGTGTTGATTGGTCGCGTTGCGACAACCTGAACCGTGGTGGGTGAGACAGAGTCTCAAAAGTCTGACGGCATGAAATGCCTGCGTCATGACTGGTCACCGTGACGTCACGGAAGTTGAAGAGGTTGGGGAGATGGAAAGACATTTGGACATCGGACACATCACAGAGTGATGTGGAGCGACACTTGAAACGACGGGAGGTGCAAGGCATCGAACGGCCTGCACACCATCACCTGAGTTTGTGAATGTGAAAGGTCTTTCGGAAAGCTTTGAAAGCTTTGCGAAATACAAACTTCATCATTCTGCGAGTACTTTCGGGCTCCGAGTCTACCAACTAAAAAAGTTAAGCTCGTAGAATTTTGAAAGCAATGGCAGCAGTAAACGACGCAGTGAACAGCGGATCGGAGGCGGAGATTAAGACGGTGTACGGGGACCTGAGACTGGTGACGCGGATGCTAGCGATGAGCGGTGGAGTGGAAAAGAAGTGTGACGCGGTAGCGCCAGCGTTGGATCGGTGCGTTCGTTTCTTCGAAACAGCAGACGTTGAGAGTGCGGGGGAGATGCTGGAGTATGCGGTGGCGCTCGGCGTCTTTACGCCTGCGGTGCGGGACGCAAGAGGAAAGGTGACGGAGAAGGCGATTCTGAAGCCTCCGGGGAGAGAGAGACCGGCTTTCGTGGCAGCGCTGGTGGAGGCAGCGGAGCAGTGCGTGGAGGTGCTAGTCGCGCAAATGGGCTTTAAACTCCCGGAGGTGCCGCAGCAGTCGGCGTCAGAGAACCGTACCAGCGACAAACCGGCGCGGGAGGACGATGATGAGAACGAGGAGAATGAGGAAGAGGCACCAGGCGAGGAGTTTTTTGCCGAGACGGAGGAAGAAGCGGTTGCGCAAAAACTGAAAAACAAAAAAGGTAAATTTGCAGCAGGTGTTGCGCCGGATGGGCTGCCGAAGGACACGGAGCTCAAACGCAGGATGGACGCGTACCTGGCGTCAATAATTCCGGGGTACGCGCCGGCGGCAGAAAAAGGAGGCCTATCGGTGTTTCGGTTGAGGGAGCGTCCGAGCGCGAAGCTTAGGAGAACTGTAGTTGCGGACCCGGCGACAGGAGAGATGAAGTCAGTTTCGATTCCGCGTCTGACGAAGGATCAGTTCTTAGAGCAGAATATGGAGATGTTGGAGATGCGGGAAACGAAAGAGGAACGCGCGCAGTTCAGGCAGTATGTTGCGTGGATAATGAAACTGGCAGACAGGCACAGTTGGACGGAAGTGTATGACTTTGACGCGCAGGTTAGGAGCGATATTGAGGATGGGAGGTTGGATTCGTGGGACCCGATTAGACTGGGACACAGATTCCAGTACGAGTATGTACCGGCGCAACGAGAGGCGCAGAGTTTACTCGAGGAGAGGACCCGGGACAAAGGACACAAAGGAGTAGAAAAAGGAAAGAAGGACGGGATTTGTGATTTCTTTCAGAAAAAGGAAGGATGCAAGAAGGGAAAAGACTGCGGCTTTATTCACGTTTGCATTGGGTGAGTGTGCCTAGGGCCCTTGAGAGCGCCCGAGGCTCTGTCAGGAGAGCCCCTGCTAGGTGCAGGATTGGGTGGAGGCTGCTGCTGAGGAAGCTTCTGCGCTCCTGGGAGGAAGCTACTATCCGTTGCCGTGAGCCAGAGAGGCTTAGGCACGGAACTAGCCGCGCAGCTTCGAAGCAGCAGCATGCTCCCTGACAGACTGTGAGACACTCATCCAGCCAAAGGCTCGGGAGTAATGGAGACAGATGGAGAAGAGCTCGCCAGAGAGGCAGAGCAAGAGGAGACTCGCCAGAGAGGCTAGAGAGACTCGCCAGAGAGGCTAGAGCACCGTGGGAAGAAAGCTTGCCAGAGAGGCCGTAGCTTGGGAGGAGAAGAGAGGAATAAGACTTGCTAGACTAAATGTAATCTATAACGAAACTAGCAAGCATCCATTCCTGCTCGTGCTTGCAGTGTTGTTGCTTGTGTGCACCCTGCTTGCATTTCGGTTCGGGAATAACGATTAAATAGCACCATCACCGTCGTCCCCAGCTTGCGCCCCCACAGGACAAAACGCAATCAAGTGACGGCAGATGCCACGAGACACTTGCGACGCTCCAGTGCGAAATTGTAAAGACACTCAAACGAAAATGCCAGTCACGCCTGCAGCGCCGGAAAAAACAGAGTGTGGCATCCCCCTGTCTACTGTTGACCCAGCGATACAGTTTGGGAGTGTTGGGAGCGAATACTGGGGGGAAAAGCACAGCAGAACAGAATCCATTAAGCAAAGAAACCTCTTTCCTGAATCTCCAGCACGAGGCAGAAAACGCAAATAGTCAAAAAGGAACGCACAAGCGGCACTCACAGCAGCAGCCGCCACGCCACCCAGTTCGAGATCCCATTATTCCGACTCGCCATCGCAAGCAGAATACCCGCCAGGAGGGGACGATTGCAGTACTTCCACGTCAGATCAATCAGTTTCAAAAGGGGGTGCTAGTACGCCCTCATCCGTGGGGGTACGCACCTCTGGAAGCCACAGTCCCGGAGCACTTGCACACACACTGCTTCCCCGCACTGCAAGCTGTGCTGGAAGTAAATAAGTAGTTGTGCTTCAGTACCGCGCTGCTGCCCAACGTGAAAGAGCACCCAGCGGGAAGATTAGCGTCATTAACGGAGCCTCCAGGGTCCTGGTCACTTAACAGCATCGCCTGGGCTGCGCTGATACAGTCCTCTTGGTAATGAATGGTGTCACAATCACTCCTCGTCGCACTGCAGCTTGCCCCACTCGTCACAATCGCATAGCTTGTTGGCGCTGCCCTCATCACCGGCCCACCCGCCATACCCCTCAGCAGGCCCTCAAATTGATACATACCCCCCAAGGCAGATCTGTGCCCCACCGCATCATGCATAAAAACATGTTGTGGATGGCCCAGCCCAAGGCAGGCCCATGCCACTGCAGTGCCACTGAACCAGCATCCATGGCAACCGTGTGGGCATGACACCTCCGGCCTGCAGTCCACTGCAGCACCAGCGGAGCACAGCAAACAAAGCAAGCCTCATCTGTAACAAAGCACGCACATCCCCGGCGGCCACCGGAACATGTCGACGCATGCCCTGCTCCCCATCCTACCTCTCCCCTTTCCCTCACAGGAGATCCTCTTCAGCTCGCCGCCCCTCAAATACCTCCATCTCAACTCACCATACGTCACGCTACAGCAGCGCTTCCCCCCCCTAACCCCTCTCCCCCTTCTTAACATCCTCCCTCCCACTGCTCCACCAAATCGGTCTGGGCACTGCAAATAAGGGGTCGTTGACGCCCTTACCTGTTGGGGCCACGGTGCCCCCAGAACACTTGCACAAGCATTGATGTGAGTCACTGCACGCTGTAGAAGAAGCAGATTGGTAATTGTACGTGAGATATCCGGCATTACTAATCCTGAACGAGCAACCAAATACATAGCTATCAGAATTATGCGCGCTCCCAGTGTCCGTGTCCGACAGCTGCAGCTCTATGGCTGCTCGCTTGCACTCCTCCTTGTAGAATATGGCCTCACAATCACTCCTGGCTGCACTGCAGCTGGCCCCGCTCGTCACCAGGTCATAGTACGTCGGCGCTGCGCCCATCCATCCGCAAAGCACCCCGTCAGCATCCAGCCCAGCACAAGTCATACAACCACCACACCGCATCAAGCACTTACAGCATTGTCATGCACTGCCCCCATGCATTCCCAGCCGAGGATTCCCCGTGCCCATGCAGAAGGCATCCCGACTGGTCACCACCCAGATCCACACAGACGTGACACATGCAGCACGCTCTATCAGTGCCATCTGCCTATCTGCTCCTGCTCCTACCATCCATGTCTCCACCCGCGCCCAGCCGCAAACCCATCCCCACACCCAACCCCACACCGCTTATCAGCAGGGTCCAGCCATTGGCACCATCCACCGGCTCGAACGCACCTGTCGCCAAAAACTTGTACGAAACCCCATTTGCCTCTGCCGGGGTGCTACACGGCGTATTCCAGTAGTTGCACTTCCCCCCTGACTCGATAAAGTCAATCGCCGTGCACCGTATCGCTGACGTCTCACAATTGCTCTTGCACGTTGCCAAGTCGATGCCGGTCTGCTGCTCGGTGTATGTCAGCCCCTCACTGTTCGTCTCGCACGCCAGACTGGTGCTGATGGCCTGCCATGTGCCTGCGCATGCGGGCACCGCCACCAGCCGCATTTGAGTGCTCCCTTGCCGCAAGCAGCATACACATGGGGTGTTGGGGGTCTCGTGTTTGTCAGAATTGTGTACGGATCCTCGACATGCCGAAGCGTGTTCCACCCCATTGGAGTTTCCAGATGGTTAGATGGCTGGGAAAACAACCATTTTATAATCCACAAAGCCGGCTCATGAGCTAATGGCCGACGGCACAGCTCACCATCAGGTGTTGCGGATGGGCCCCCAGGGCGGAGGCAGCCGGCTCATAAACTAATGGCCGACGGCACGGCTCACCATCAGGTGTTGCGGATGGGGCCCCAGGGCGGAG
>LGRX02017837.1:32740-79143 GCA_001247695.2 Cymbomonas tetramitiformis
CTCCATTGGCTTTGTCTGCCCTGGGACGCACGCGCGACGCTTTGCCTCCATTGGCTTTGTCTGCCCTGGGACGCACGCGCGACGCCTTGCCATGCCGCCCCTCGCCAAACCCGTACACCCTATTCACCTTCTATTTCACGACTCAAGCGAGCGGGTACGCGTGGGGGTACGCACCTCTGGAAGCCACAGTCCCGGAGCACTTGCACACACACTGCTTCCTCGCACTGCAAGCTGTGCTGGAAGTAAATAAGTCGTTGTGCTTCAGTACCGCGCTGCTGCCCAACGTGAGAGAGCACCCAGCGGGAAGATTAGCGTCATTAACGGAGCCTCCAGTGGTCTGGTCACTTAACAGC
Source organism: Cymbomonas tetramitiformis (assembly GCA_001247695.2). Lineage (NCBI taxonomy): Eukaryota > Viridiplantae > Chlorophyta > Pyramimonadophyceae > Pyramimonadales > Pyramimonadaceae > Cymbomonas > Cymbomonas tetramitiformis. The sequence goes on from LGRX02017837.1 coordinate 33,094, forward strand.
ATCGCCTGGGCTGCGCTGATACAGTCCTCTTGGTAATGAATGGTGTCACAATCACTCCTCGTCGCACTGCAGCTTGCCCCACTCGTCACAATCGCATAGCTTGTTGGCGCTGCCCTCATCACCAGCCCACCCGCCATACCCCTCAGCAGGCCCTCAAATTGATACATACCCCCCAAGGCAGATCTGTGCCCCACCGCATCATGCATACAAACATGTGGATGGCCCAGCGTAAGGCAGGCCCTGATCAAGATCATGAAACTCCCTCTAACTGCACAGCTGCACGACAGAAAATTGCTGAAGTGAAGCACACCTGTATCTCTAGGCACCTAATACTTCCCATATGTAAAGAGCCCTGTGTAGAACATCTCGAGTACTGCACCTATCTGAGCCCTGCAACCAAGAGATACCTCCTGGGGCCACTCCCTGCTGTGTACTTACACGAGCACCACTGCGAGCCACCGCAGCGTTAGACTTGGTGCTCCAGGTGCTAGTGTAATGCCACCATAATAAAAGAGCCTAAAGCAATGCTGGATTCGGGCTTTTGCTTTGCGCTGTGAGAGTATATGCACCTGTAGGGGCAGAGGTTGGCGCCAAGGTAGGAGTTGAAGCGCCTATCACAACCAGCATACCCCACGCCGCCATTAGCATGAAGCCACCGGTCACAGAAAGCGGTCGTCACTGACAAAACCAAAACTCCTTTCCTCACTACATTTTCCGGTCGTATCCTTGGAACACCGAGATCATATTATTCCAATATAATAAAAGAATATGCCTAGGTGTATGAGTACGTTGTGACAACTTAGGAAAGCGTACTACTCCCCCCTCGCTGCTTGTAGTCTCAGCCAGCCAGCCAGCCCTCCAGGCGACCGCAGTTGTCCCACAGAGAAAGAAAGAAAAGACAGGTGTAAATATAGATTCATCTATACGCCAACCCACACGAAGAGGTGATTCCAGCAAGAACCTCCTGTTGGACAATGTAGGGCTTCCATTGCATTGCCAATATATCAACCCGACCTGCTCAAGCAGATGCCCAGAATGAGCCGCTCGCAAAAGCAGAAACAAAAAGCTCGAGAGGAGTTCTATTGCTTCAAGCCTAAACGTCAAAGCTCTTCTCACAACCTGACAGCAGCTCCATCCAGCAGCTACGCGAAACGTCAAAGCTCTTCTCACAACCTGACAGCAGCTCCATCCAGGAGCTACGCGAAACGTCAAAGCTCTTCTCACAACCTGACAGCAGCTCCATCCAGGAGCTACGCGAAACGTCAAAGCTCTTCTCACAACCTGACAGCAGCTCCATCCAGGAGCTACGCAAACACAAGCTCTTCACAACCTGACAGCAGCTCCATCCAGGAGCTACGAAACGCCAAAGCTCTTCTCACAACCTGACAGCGGCTCCATCCAGAGCCACAAACGTCAAAGCTCTTCTCACAACCTGACAGCTGCTCCATCCAGGAGCTACGCGAAACGTCAAAGCTCTTCTGACAACCTGACAGCAGCTCCATCCAGGAGCTACGCGAAACGTCAAATCCTGCTGACCCGGCACTTCTGAGGTCAGTAGTCTGCGGGGATGCCCTCGTTGCAGGCAACACGGAACACGTGGTATTCCGTGTTGAATGACAGAAGAGCTCACCAACATTTGACGGGCGGTGAAAGGGTGGCAACAGCTCAGATGGGGCAGTAGGGGGCTTACACTCTGGAATTCCCGAGCCCGTGAACTCCGATCGCACATACATGGTATACGCGGGCTGAGGAGTATAGCACGCGCAAGTAGTGTAGCAGCAGCATGTGGCCAGCCCTGCTTCATTGGTCTGCGAGATCTTGAAAGCATTCGCTGCGACACACTGTTGCGCGCAGTCGCCGTGAGAACCGGTGAAGGAGGTGTCGCAGTCTCCATCCAGACAACCAATTCCAACAAACTTTGTAAAACCTGGCAACCCCACAGAAACACCGCATCCAGGCAGGGTGCTACGCCACCGCATCCAGGCAGGGTGATACGCCACCGCATCCAGGCAGGGTGCTACGCCACCGCATCCAGACAGACGCCACCGCATCCAGGCAGGGTGATACGCCACCGCATCCAGGCAAGGTGATACGCCACTGCAACCAGGCAGGGTGATACGCCACCGCAACCAAGCAGGGTGATACTCAACCGCATCCAAGCGGGGTGATACGGTAACCAGGCGGGTGATACACCACCGCAACCAGGCGGGGTGATGCGCCACCGCATCCAGGCAGGGTGATACGCCACCGCATCCAGGGTGCCTGATGCACCCTGCTGACCCGGCACTTCTGAGGTCACAGTAGTGCACGTGCCCCGCGCGCCTGATGCACCCTGCTGACCCGGCACTTCTGAGGTCACAGTAGTGCACGTGCCCCGCGCGCCTGATGCACCCTGCTGACCCGGCACTTCTGAGGTCACAGTAGTGCACGTGCCCCGCGCGCCTGATGCACCCTGCTGACCCGGCACTTCTGAGGTCACAGTAGTGCACGTGCCCCGCGCGCCTGATGCACCCTGCTGACCCGGCACTTCTGAGGTCACAGTAGTGCACGTCCCCCGCGCGCCTGATGCACCCTGCTGACCCGGCACTTCTGAGGTCACAGTAGTGCACGTGCCCCGCGCGCCTGATGCACCCTGCTGACCTGGCACTTCTGAGGTCACAGTAGTGCACGTGCCCCACGCGCCGGATGCACCCTGCTGACCCGGCACTTCTGAGGTCACAGTAGTGCACGTGCCCCGCGCGCCTGATGCACCCTGCTGACCCGGCGCTTCTGAGGTCACAGTAATGCACGTGCCCCGCGCGCCTGATGCACGCTGCTGACCCGGCACTTCTGAGGTCACAGTAGTGCACGTGCCCCGCGCGCCTGATGCACCCTGCGGACCCGGCACTTCTGAGGTCACAGTAGTGCACGTCCCCCGCGCGCCTGATGCACCCTGCTGACCCGGCACTTCTGAGGTCACAGTAGTGCACGTGCCCCGCGCGCCTGATGCACCCTGCTGACCTGGCACTTCTGAGGTCACAGTAGTGCACGTGCCCCACGCGCCGGATGCACCCTGCTGACCCGGCACTTCTGAGGTCACAGTAGTGCACGTGCCCCGCGCGCCTGATGCACCCTGCTGACCTGGCACTTCTGAGGTCAAAGTAGTGCACGTCCCCCGCGCGCCTGATGCACCCTGCTGACCCGGCACTTCTGAGGTCACAGTGCACGTCCCCCGGGCATGCCCCCGGGTGAGAGTTCGTAGCTATAAGGCCTGTAGGCATCTTTTGAGGCCTTCCTGCGAATCGGAAGTTGGGCCCCTCCGACTGTGCGGCCATGTTGTGCGCCAGGGTGTCACGGGCGCCTGGGCTTTTTGGGAGAACATTAATCCACCCTGTTACCAAGCATGTATGGTGGGGAGAGGCCTTGCGCCGCCCGGTGTAAACCATGCATGCCTGGTGGGGAGAGGCCATGCGCCACTGAGTATGGGTGCACATACCTGTTGGGGAGGCTGTTGTTGGTGCAGATGTAGTCGGGGCTGAGTAGTTCACAACGCAAGTCGCCGGATCAGTCCAAGTGCTCATATATTCCAACACAGTTGGCAAAACAAGATAGTAGTCACTTTTGATCGGAGCAGCCGCTTGCAGTCCCGCGTGGTGTGATGGGAAAATAACCCCGTAGGGCTGGGAAACCCACTGTCGGGTGAAGCGGCTCTTGAAAAAACATGCACTATATCACGATGCACCCTGCTGACCTGGCACTTCTGAGGTCAAAGTAGTGCACGTGCCCCGCGCGCCTGATGCACCCTGCTGACCCGGCGCTTCTGAGGTCACAGTAATGCACGTGCCCCGCGCGCCTGATGCACCCTGCTGACCCGGCACTTCTGAGGTCACAGTAGTGCACGTGCCCCGCGCGCCTGATGCACCCTGCTGACCCGGCACTTCTGAGGTCACAGTAGTGCACGTGCCCCGCGCGCCTGATGCACCCTGCTGACCCGGCACTTCTGAGGTCACAGTAGTGCACGTGCCCCGCGCGCCTGATGCACCCTGCTGACCTGGCACTTCTGAGGTCACAGTAGTGCACGTGCCCCACGCGCCGGATGCACCCTGCTGACCCGGCACTTCTGAGGTCACAGTAGTGCACGTGCCCCGCGCGCCTGATGCACCCTGCTGACCCGGCACTTCTGAGGTCACAGTAGTGCACGTGCCCCGCGCGCCTGATGCACCCTGCTGACCCGGCACTTCTGAGGTCACAGTAGTGCACGTGCCCCGCGCGCCTGATGCACCCTGCTGACCCGGCACTTCTGAGGTCACAGTGCACGTCCCCCGGGCATGCCCCCGGGTGAGAGTTCGTAGCTATAAGGCCTGTAGGCATCTTTTGAGGCCTTCCTGCGAATCGGAAGTTGGGCCCCTCCGACTGTGCGGCCATGTTGTGCGCCAGGGTGTCACGGGCGCCTGGGCTTTTTGGGAGAACATTAATCCACCCTGTTACCAAGCATGTATGGTGGGGAGAGGCCTTGCGCCGCCCGGTGTAAACCATGCATGCCTGGTGGGGAGAGGCCATGCGCCACTGAGTATGGGTGCACATACCTGTTGGGGAGGCTGTTGTTGGTGCAGATGTAGTCGGGGCTGAGTAGTTCACAACGCAAGTCGCCGGATCAGTCCAAGTGCTCATATATTCCAACACAGTTGGCAAAACAAGATAGTAGTCACTTTTGATCGGAGCAGCCGCTTGCAGTCCCGCGTGGTGTGGTGGGAAAATAACCCCGTAGGGCTGGGAAACCCACTGTCGGGTGAAGCGGCTCTTGAAAAAACATGCACTATATCACGATGCACCCTGCTGACCTGGCGCTTCTGAGGTCACAGTAGTGCACGTGCCCCGCGCGCCTGATGCACCCTGCTGACCCGGCACTTCTGAGGTCACAGTAGTGCACGTGCCCCGCGCGCCTGATGCACCCTGCTGACCCGGCACTTCTGAGGTCACAGTAGTGCACGTGCCCCGCGCGCCTGATGCACCCTGCTGACCCGGCACTTCTGAGGTCACAGTAGTGCACGTGCCCCGCGCGCCTGATGCACCCTGCTGACCTGGCACTTCTGAGGTCACAGTAGTGCACGTGCCCCACGCGCCGGATGCACCCTGCTGACCCGGCACTTCTGAGGTCACAGTAGTGCACGTGCCCCGCGCGCCTGATGCACCCTGCTGACCCGGCACTTCTGAGGTCACAGTAGTGCACGTGCCCCGCGCGCCTGATGCACCCTGCTGACCCGGCACTTCTGAGGTCACAGTAGTGCACGTGCCCCGCGCGCCTGATGCACCCTGCTGACCCGGCACTTCTGAGGTCACAGTAGTGCACGTGCCCCGCGCGCCTGATGCACCCTGCTGACCCGGCACTTCTGAGGTCACAGTAGTGCACGTGGTCTAACCAGCCACCACGCCTCATATTAGAGCGTACATTTTCTTCTCTTTTCTTATCAAGAACTCTCAGGTCTCGAATCGTGGTGGTTGCTGCGTGAGAATCGGCGCGCTCGTAATGATGGCAAGCACACTCATAGCGTGCAAGGCATGATTCAGAAATTTAGCTTGAGGCGCGCTCGTACTGCGCACTTGTACTGGCGTGCTCATGCTAAAAACTGGTGCTCATAGGCAGCCTAGGCTTACCACACAAAAGATAGGGCCTATTGAATATTCACTCCACAATCGCCGGTGCCCACCTGAGTTACACGCCGTCGTCCCAGTTGGACAGGTTGTACCAGAGGAGTATGCGTGGCAGACAGCGTTGTCTTGCTTGCATGGCCCGCTAGTGCCCGAATAGCAGCCAGTGCATTCTGCGGCAATATAACCTCTTTTATCATCAGAGAATTATGTCGCTCTCCATTGTCGGACCGCTTAAAGTAAACACGCTCTACACTCTATGCAGCCAGACACGGCTCATCCCCGCGCGCACACACGTACCTTTTGTATCCATGGTAACTATAAAAAAATAACTTCAAGAGACGCAAGGCACCAGTGTTTAATAAACACACCTGTGGTTTGTAGGATTCTCCGTGTTCCGGGGTTAGTTTGCGACGAAGGAAATTCTTTTACTTGACCAATCGGTGACGGCCCTACCAGGGCATCGTTATCGACGTTCAGGACCCAGTCATCAACTATCATAAGGACACGCCATGCAGTGCCCCCGTCAAATAAGAGCACGGCGAGTGGACCGTGCTGCAGTGCTACAAGGAAGGCCTATCAAAGAAAACAAAATAAACCAAAGATATTTTTGAAGAGTGCCAGGGTGTTTTAAATACCTTCGGAGTTGCCTGTCCTGGGAATGATATCACTTGAACCTGCGGCGAAGGAATCGCTTTCGGACGAAGCGGTGTCAGTGTGCGTATGAGCACCAATGAAGCGTGTATTTTTGTCACTCGCACACAGCACCAGAAGTCCGGGACCAGGTTGTCGAACCTGCAAACCCAGCATATCAAAAGTACGATTGAGCTGCACTCACGAAATAGCGTCAACGACATGCTGTTCTTCTCTTTTCCGAGAAGCGAAAAAATACACCGTGCTACAACACACACGAGACAAGATCGGACGGAGCTTAAGGCTTCAGTTCGAAACATTTAGCAACTTCAGCCCGTGCTACAACAATTTCAAAGAGGGTTTGGTACTTCGAGATGAGCAACAAGAGAGCACATCGCACACGTTGCAATAACATGTTTCAGGATTGCCGAGCGTTTGTGGTTCGCAATAAAAGCATCTCATATGAGATAAACAATATGCCCGAAGAACGTACCATAACGAAAAAAAATACAAGACATAGCCGGATGACGTGTCTCGAGCTCGACATCAAATAAGTATTATGAACTTGTTGCCGAGCTAGGGTGGGCGTTCGGCGAAACTATTAGTCTAAGAGCACCTTGCGGCGTCAAGGAGACTGCACCTACAATGTAATCAAAACTGCGTAGAAACGATGCGAAGATGCTACCGCATCATGCCAACTGTACCGATGAATTAACCTTAAAGAGAACTCATCGGAGAATCAGGGTGGACTGGGAGAAAAATAGAACGAAGTAACGTCGCTGTTTCCGACCGAAGCGGTTGCACACAGCTTCGTGCGGTTAAGGGCTGTATTTCAGAGAGAAGGCTCATAGGCTTTTCCACATCCCCAGGGAGGGGTGATGCTGCTGTTGCAAGAACGATGAAGCCCTTTTGTAGCGGCTATCTGCTAGGTTAAAGTTGCTAGTTATGAGAAGTTCATGGTTTAGTGGCTACGGTGGGGGGAACCCTATATGTAGCCTCGCGCGATCGTGCGCGCGATCGATCGTACGCGCGCGATATCGATCGCAGAGTATATAATTTATATTCGGAAGTGAGTTGGCTTGAGTTGTTTATATACAAAATCGTGGTGTTACTATCTATAGCCACGAATTTTCACGCGCGATTGGACATGGGTGTGGTCAGGCTGGTAACCCTACAGTATAGGCAAACATGGATGCAGACGTCATCGATACGCCACATCACCCAAACGACGTATCCAAACGAGATCTTTGATGGCCCCAATGTATAAATCTGGGGGCATTTCACTATACGCGCTGCCTCCGCGACGCCATCGCCAAATCGAAATATTTATGACACATCGGGTTTAGACCAATGAAAACGTGCCACACAGGCAGCAATTCTGAGCTATATTAATGATGAAATGCTGATGTGGAAGTAAGGCGGCCACGTGTTCAGAACTGGATTGGTCAAGTGCATTGACGTGTTCCCAATGTTCGGAAGAATCCATTGAATATTGGTGCTGATCAGCACCAATATTCAGAATATTGGGGCCATACAGCCCCAATATTCAAATGAAATATTCCGAAATTGGGAAAATGCCAATGCCCTGTGACCCAGCCCTGAACACGTGGCATTGACGACTTTGACCCGTAATTAGGTCAAAGCCGACAACGCCTGCTGTGCTGTGCCTAAAAATGTTCTAATGCGTGTCAGACAAATACATTATGCAAACAGAACATACACGGCAAAAGCATGGCCGGGATCTCCGCGGTGCGCGGTGATGGGCGAGGAAAACCCAAAGCCCCCGGATCCCACACAAGACGTCGGAACGAAAACAAACAAAACATACAAGATGATAACAAACGAATGCGATACACACACGTACGGCGAGTGCATACAAAATGCGGCACACCAGTTGAGCAACAAATACATTGGGCGCGTGTGTCACAAGGGGACATACGCGGATGGCACATGGGGCATATGGCGGGGGGGATCGGGGAATTAGGGAAAACACACAAGTCGTCTGAAAACGTACAAGGACATGCACACACACGAAAGTGCATATGAAACTAAAATGGTATGCGAGGATGCAGCGAGGATCTCGTAGGCGAGCGTTGAGCGTGGAGTCGGTCGAAGATGAACACAAGCGGAAAGGGGTCGACTAGTCGAAGGTCATCATGCGGTTGAGCACTGATCCTGCATGTAAGCAAAATTTAGTCATGCATACACATATCGATGCATACACACTTAACGTCAGTCGCAGAAACATTATGCACAAAGATATTCATAGCAGGCAGGGTCACAGCAGCAACGTCACAGCAGGAGGTGCACGGGAAGATGCAAACAAGGAATGAGCTTGAATTTGCATCAGAACTCCCCTTTGGGTTAATTTCGAAGTTCGAAGCATCGATCTTAGAAATCCAGCTTTCTAGGCATTGATTGGCAGTATCTTTTTTACTATGACAGACGACTGAAAACTCGAACGATCTTGGAAATCTGTTTTTTGAGTTTCCGATTGGCTAGTATTTTGTAATGTGACTCTTGATTGAAAAGACGATCGACTGCGTTGCGGATGACAGACGATCATCGTAGACATCTTCACCGTTCGCTTCGCCGTTCGCTGACGCGACGGTACAGATCACCGTGCGCTGACGCGCCGGTGACAAAACAGCCTGAGGTAGGATAGACTGTGATGACATGACATGACATTGACATGACATTGACATGACATGACAGCGACAGTCGACACTGATGACACACCGATGACGCTGGAAGCAATATTTGAGCAAGATATCGCGAGTTGTGATGACGTGGCAGAGTCGAGAAATATTGTTGCAAAGCATATTTCATGACGTGGCTCTCACATGATCCCTTCGATTAATCTCGGGCTGATGTGTCACAAATATATCATGAAGAGGAGCTAATCAGCCCCAATATCACCTGAGGTCGCTGACGCTCCCTCGGGTGATATTAGGGCTAATTAGCACCTCTTCATACTATATATTAAGAACGCTGTAATGAAAAAACAATGAGGAATCCGCATCGAAATTCGATAAAATCATACTGTTTTTTGCAGTTTTTTTTTAAATAACTGCATTTAGCAAGTACACGATCAAAAAATCCAGCAAATTCGTCCGATGGCAGTATCCGCCCATCTGGACCGCGCAATCGTCTGATGACACAGCCGACTTGGTGCGTTTACGCTTCTTGCACCTCTCATTAGACCGGTTTTCTGTTATCTTTCACGATTCTGTCGTTTACCTGTCTTGTCGCTGGCACGTCATCGACAACCAATGGTGTTTTGCCATTCGTACAATTACAAAAGTCGTATTATCTTAACTGTCTGATGAACTGTTTGATGTGTCACTGTCACACTGCTCCACATGAGTATAAGTCCAGGTGTACTTCTACAAGACCAGGTGTACTTGTATATGTCCAACTGTACATTATACCCCGTGGTGACATGACTGTCACGAGCAGTGATCGAGCGAGACATCAGGCAGAACAGGCAGACAGGCAAGGCAGGGCGACATGAACATTAAAAATAAAATATTTGCCATCGGGTGTAAGATCGCAACTTGTGAGCTGCCTGATAGCGAGCTGCCAGAACATCGGTGAAGGCCCCTTCGGCTAGAGCCTCGGGGTCAAGCCGCATGGAGTGTGCCGCCAGGTGTTGCATGTGTGTACAGTCTGCCTGGCGGTGCCTTCCACCGCAGGACCAACAGTTGCCGTAGAACTGTTTGGAACCCGGGTGAAAGGTGACTCGGGGCTTCTGCTTCTGCCCCTTGCCCTTCTTGCCTTCGCCTTTGCCTTTCCCCTTCCTGCGGATTCCCTGCGGCCAATTCCCCCCCTTCGGCAAGGGGGAGGCAGCAAAACGGAAATTCTTCCCCTTCCCCTTAAAGGGGTGGGAAGACCGTCCAGGGTAGTAAACATCACGCGGGCGGGTAGGGCGTAGGTCAGGGGCTCCCCTGGGGTCCAGACCGCCACGTTCACCGTGGCGGTGCCCTGCATCATTGCCGTAAAAGGCGCGTGTCAGTTGCTTCGCTTTCCCTAGTGTGTTATAGACCCGCTGAATCGCGAGTCCACAGCTCACCAGGGTCAGCTCTGCCTGTGTCTTGACCTTTTCAATCGCGTAGTCCTCGTGCACCTGTTTGTAGGTGACGGGACATGTACGACGAAGGAACAAACGTACCGCATCTTCCCTCGAGATGTCGAGGCTAGAGTGTTGCCCTAAGTCCGTCGCAGCGTTACTGACAGCGTCAGTGAAAGCTTTGATGAACTGTTTGGGGTTCACACCTGCCGGGACCTCTACTGTGGGGGTAAAGATGAAGTCAGTTTTGTCAAGATCCTCCAGGTCAGGCATCACGTCCCTGACTAAGGCAGTTAAAATAACCTTGCCGTCGTCAGGGAAGTAACGATGTGCTTCCCGAACTGAAGCGAGCGCTGGACCGCCACAGAGATACTCCAACAACTCCTTTAGGAGTTTGTTTGCGTTGGGCATCACTGTGGCGGTGACGTCGTCCAGCCGGAAAGCATGTGCGTAAAGGGTGTTAAACCTTGTGAGGCGCGAGGTAAGCTCCTCAACGAGGGAGTCAAGTAGTGAGCGAGCATTAGACTCGTCACCACAAAACCTCCACTCGTCGATGGCGTCCCCTTTGCCACACAGCTTAGATTTAATGCCCCTTACTAGCGCCTCAATCTTCTGGTGGTCATCCAGGAAAGTTGCTGACTCAGAATCAAACTTCTTTTCAGCCGCTGATTGTTGAGATGTCGCGGCTACTGGTGTGGGCACCAGTTGATCAAACGGCAGTTGCCTCTTTGATGCACCAGCTGGGTGCGCTCTCAATCTTGCTGGAGCCATCAGCTGATACGGCGTAGAGGCCATGCCGGAATTTACAGTCGCGGTTCCGAGCGTTAGTGAAAAAAAATCCAAGAATTCAAAATGTTAGGTGATCAAGGTTCTAAAACATGCACTGCAAAGTACTCGCCAAGAGAAAACAAATTTACACTTGAGCAATCTATAGAAAATAAGGGCAGGGGCTTCAAATGCGGGGTCAAACGTTCAAAATTTACAGCCGCGAAATAGGGTAAGGTAAGAGAGGGTGGCGATCGTGTCGTGAGGCTTGATGTCGACGCGCGTTCTGCTTCGGAGACTGCGGCTAGCTAGACCGGTCCATCTTAGTCCTAAGCAATTGTGCTCACGAACGGAAAATCTTCCTCTCTCTCACCCTACCCCTTTCGTGACTAGTGCGTTCTAGAACTTCATGCCCCGATCTTCAGCCCCGAGCCCCTATAAAGGCTTTAGCCAGCCATAATTGGCGGTTTTAACTAACCACCTTAGGCCGGTGGTGGGCGCAAACCTGTGAGTGTCGCGATTATGAACGAGGGGCGGCAATGTAAGGGCTGGCGGGGCGTTAAGGTATTGCTGGGTGCTGAAATGGCGGTTTCTCTCTGCTGTGGTTGAGAGTGGGGTGTTGTGAGGGATTTTGGGTTTGAGATGTGGGTGTGGCATTGGAGGGCAAGTTTTTTTGAATATATCCCCTCACCGGTGCGTATGGGATAGGGAGACATCACCGGGCAAGACACGAAGTGGGTGTGGCGTGTGATATGAACGCAAACGTGATTGTTGATGCCGGGCGTGTGATTGTACCGCGGTGCAGCGTGTTGATCTCGTCGTTGATGTCGCGGCGGTCGAAGCGTACCGCACGCGGGCGCGTTGATCTCGTCGTTGATGTCGGGCACGAAGCACCGCGGTCGGGCGCGTTGATCTCGCTGTTGATGCGTCAAGTATCGAAGGGCTCGCGGGTCGCGGGGCGCGTTGATCTCGTCGTTGATGTCAGCGGCTGAGCGGCGGGGGGCAAGACGAAACCTAATGGTTTTTGTACAAAACCTAGTGAAGTGACTCCACGATATCGTCAATCCCGATTCACGATATAGTGGAGTCACTTTTCGGGTTCATCGAATCCTGCCGCCCATCCACGACATTTTGTACAAAAATGACTAGGGGGGTGAGGTCATGTCACCAAAGTAACGAACTTCGCATACGCGTTGTCAATACTTTTATACTATATAGTATATAGTATATATACTATATACTACTATATACTACTATATACTACTATATACTACTATATCCTATATATCCTATGAATATAATTATATGGGATAAGATATATATTATATTATATGTATATTATTATAAATATATATATTATATATATTATTATAATATATATATTATATATATTATTATTATTATATATATATTATATGATTATATAATTATATATTATGTATAATTATGAAATATGAAATATACTCTATATATATATATAGTATGCATATTATGGATATGGATATAGATATGTGTATATATATATATATGCTATGCAATATGTGTGTATATGTAGTATATATAATCATATATATATATATATTTGATATATTTGATATACTATATTGTGGAGTGACTCCACGATATCGTGAAGTGACTCCACTATATCGTGAAGTGACTCCACTATATAGTGACGCGACTCCACTATATCGTTAGGTGACTCCACTATATAGTGGAGGGAAGTCGCTATATAGTGGAGTCTCTCCGCTATATAGTGGAGTCACTCCACTATATAGTGGAGTCATTCCACTATATAGTGGAGTCATTCCACTATATAGTGGAGTCATTCCACTATATAGTGGAGTTATTCCACTATATAGTGGAGTCACTCCACTATATAGTGAAACCCACTAGGTTTTGTACAAAAACCACTAGCTGTCGGTGTAGAAAGCGACGTCGTAGGTTGTGGCAAACTGCTGCATGGTGTACGTGGAGAGCTGTGGTACTGATTTGTAGGGTACGGGGTGATCTGACGGCAGCGTGGGACAATCTCCTGGTTGCGGGAAGTGGGCGATGACGTCGGCATTGTCTTGAGTGCGGGAGGCGTGATGATATGGGAATGTAGATTGATGGAAGGGGTTGGGTGGGCGATTGTGTCAATACTTAACGAAGAGGTTCGGCACCCTGTTAGGTGATACCGTTCCAGCAGAATAAAACAACACTTTGCAATTGGGCATTCACTCCAGGCCCGAGCTGGCGCGTCGCCAACCATGAATTCCCACAACCTGTCATACAGGCTTGTCGGGGAATTCACCGCTGCCAACGCCCACACGGGTCGAATTCACAAATACAAACGCAATGAAAACTGAAGGAAAAAACATCCGGCTGCAATGCTGTCGAAAGGTTGCAGTCGGGTGTTTGGACTCGAGCTTGCGCGCCGTAAGCCGTGAATTCCCACAACCTGTCACACAGGTCCGTTCGGGGAATTCAACGTTGCCACAGCCTGCGCAGGTCGAATTCACAAAGGTTAACATCATACAAACTGAGGGGAAAACATGGGTGCGGCTACAACCTCGTCAAACAGCAAAAGTCAGGTGTCACGGCTCGAGTTGGCGCGGCTACGGTTGTGCATTCCCAAACGCCGGTCATATATGCCGGTTTGAGCATATTCGGCAAGCAAGCCCTGCGAGGTTCGAATTCGCATAGCAAATGGTACAAAATATGGCACAAAAAGGCCGGGCGCATCGTGCACACGCGTGAATACCGCTGAGAGTGCCTGAGACGGTTCGCCGTCGCGGGTGTGAATTTATGACAAACGCAGCTTCGGGCTATCTCGCCGCTAGGCGCTCAAAGGGGAAAATGCCCCTCTGTGGGAATTCGCGATCGTGTTGTGAATTCGTGAACGTTTTCGGACAGCAGAGGATCTCCAGCGCTGCGGAACTGCGACATGCGTTTCTACTGCTATGCCACGTAAAACATGCCAGGCGGCACCGCGCTTCAGCCGTGCCGGCTCGTAGATTCGCAAAACGGGCACGGGACTAACTTGTACTCGCAGACTGTAGATTCAGGCTCAGGTAAAAGCATGCAACGCAGAAAGGCAAGCGAGCAACACGGGGGCAATTCACAGATAAAACAAGTGCAACGGCACGGCTTCGCACATACGTCAGAGTGGCGTGCCGGCACTCTGGGGATCCGAACCAGACTCTTACAAACTGCTAGTGACGAAGCTCTCATGTGGATTCGAAGCATATGTATGTATATATCACATTTAATACTAGGCCACAAGAGCCAAATATCACTGTCCCGCAGAATGGTTTTGAAAGGTTCGGATCTAACTTTTCGAAAGCAGAGCTAGCTAAATACTCAAGCGAGCATAGTGAAAGTCCGTGAATGCCATTGGCGTTTCGGATGCCCTGTGACCATTGGTTCCCAGTGACAGCGGCGTTTGGTGTCGACGCGCGCTTGCGTTTGCCCTGTCATGCATTGCCGAGACGTCATGTGTGGTCGTGTCGTGATGTCACTACGCGTGATGTCGTGCTCGACGCTCTGTGGTTCTCGCGGATCGGCACGGGCTGGTCGCGGCGACGTCGATGTAGCGCTTGGCGAGGCGTCGTGCCTGATTTAAACTGGGAGGGCGATCTGAGCAGGAGGATGAACGTGATATGCTCCGGGCGCTCGAGCGGACAATGAACTGGGGTAGGACCGTGACTGAGGGGGGAATTACAATTACTGAAAAAGGGGGTCATGGCTGGGGCGTTTGCTGTCGGCTGAGACGGGCGCGATGGGGGCAACTGCGGTGGGGTTTGACATGGGCTGCGGTAGCGTGACTGAATATGGGGGGTGTGACAGGCCTTTCAGGAGTGCCCGAGGGACCCCTTCTAAGCGTGTTCATAGTTGTGACACAGCTTGACAATGTGAGCACCAACAAGAGCAAGTTGATGTTGGCACACGCAGCTTGGCTGGTTCACACGGACGTCTTTCGCAAGGTGAAACTCAACTTTCTGTTGGTGGGACATACGCACGAGAACATTGACCAGATGTTTTCACGCTTCTCCGTGCGTCTACGACGCAAGCAAGCTTGGACGCTCGACGAGATGATAGAGGTCGCACAAGAATGCTTTACGGATGGTGTAACGTGCGAGCACACCGAGAAGATCTTCGACTTCAGCTCTTGGTTTGATGGTCACGTCTTCGATTGCCACAATATTTTGGCATAGCAGGCTTTCAAGTTCAAGAAGGACGAGCACGGCGAAGTGGGCATGCAGTACAAACAGTATTCCATTTCACCCAATACAGGCGTTGAAGGACATTTTGGGCACAAAGCTCACGGACGTGCACGAAAAGTTTTGGCGCGAGGATGTCATCGAGAAACAGCGCCACCTAACTGCTGGTGGAGAATGTCAAGCGCCCGCGATACCCTTCCAGCATCCCGAGAAAATCGCCATCGAGCGCAATGCCACCTTGGTTCGACTGATAGAGGCGCCCGCGTTGGCGATAGAAGCTGCCGGGGCTGCCGCCGTCCCCGCTATACCGGTGCGCATCCAACGCCGAATTGATCGAGCGCCGATAGAAGTGTACAACGGTAAACGGAAACACCAAGGTCGAGCCCAAAAGCAAGCAGAGCAGTACGTGGACAACGCCCAGTGGGAGGTCACCTACGGCCAGATGACAGTCGGCAGCTTTGCAGTGGCTCTCGCGGTGGAATCTGAAAACGACAAGTTCGCTTTCCGCGTACAACTGAAGCGAAGCGAATGGTCGGATCCGTTGTACTTGGTGAAGGTGGAGGCGCGCTATCCGTCAACTCAACAGCTGCTATATCGCTATTTCCAACCCAAAAAGCACACCGACACCAAGAAGAAGCACCTCGGCAAGCAGCTTGCGAGTCACCCAGGAGCTTTCGCAGCGCCACCGGGGCACCGACCGTCTACCGAGACTTTCGATAAGAATGAAATAGTGCTGGCATGGAATGTGGATGCGAAAGACCCCGAACCGAGTATACCGAACGAGCAATACGCGCAGATAGTCGTCGCTTTGCTTGCACAACAATCCAAACGCACGCGCAAGGACCTAGGTGACTTGAATGAATCGGATGATTCCGATGAAGACGAAGCTTTTGATAATTGCGTAGCGGTAGCGGTAGCACCTGAAGTGGACGCGTAAAGCAAGACGAAAAAAAAACATGTAAATAATATGTGTATAACGTGTATATAGATTCTGAGTCAAAAGTTCTTTGTGTTTTCACTCCTCCTAGATTTCGAAAAAGTGCATTTGACCTCAATTTTGTACCATAAAAACCATTAAATCTAATGCACAACCTGCACTTGCATGTTCTTGACTGTTAAAATGCGGCCTTTTAATCCTATCATGAGGTAAATAAGGCAATATCATTTTCACATGAGAATATCATTTTCATCGAATAGTGTGTTAGCTAGTAGTGAAACGAAGCAACAAACTCCCTACTCAACTTCAGGAGGAAACTGTAGCACAGCTGGGGGCCTGTACTCTTGGTCAGGGCGGTCCCAGTTCACAACAAAGATTGTCAGATACAGCTGTTAAGTGCTAAAACCCTAAACACAGCTCAAATTCAGAGAGCTCCTCCGCACGGTAACGTGGAAAATTTGTCGCCAACATGGGCTTTTTTGTCGCCAAGGGCTTTTTTGTCGCCATTCGGGACTTTTTGTCGCCGCGACAAAATGTGTTTCCGGGAGACATTTAGTCGCCATGGAACAAAATGTCGCTCGGGGAGACATTTTGTCGCCATGGCGACAAAATGTCATTATGTGGGGAAAATGTGTGACCATGGCAGGAAAACGGAACTAATGCAATAACTGAAATACACGAAATAAAATTCAAGTGGAAGGGACGTCAATGCAGGCATTGGAATAACAGGACAATTGGAATCATGGCTAATGTAAATATTAATACGTACGGTGCGCGCTACAGTAATACAAGAACACTAAGATAACACATTTCCACACTAGTTATTTTGCGGCCTCTGCAGCTATTTTCATTTTCATGGTTTTGGGCTTGTTATGCGGGAAAGCCCTCTCAAGCATGCCATGAATATCAAGACAATTTTGCAGATGTTGCACAGCAAGCAGATGTTGGCATACTCTGCAGTGCCAAAACCAGAAACAGGTGCAGGAGTCCCCGTCGATAGGGCACTGGTGGTTGCCCCCCTCATTCTCGTTAAGGACCACCTCGCAGATGTCTGCGCTGTATTTACGAATTGTGGGCATATCCTTGAAAAAGTTGCGCGTGTTTACTCCACGCATAAGATCGCGTTTCTTGCGCACGCGCAACTCGGAAACCTGAATCTGGGTGTTTTCCAGGTTAACATACCAGAATTCGAAACCATGCACGCGTTCAGGATATGTAAAGAAATTACGCTCAGATCCGACACCACTGACCTGCTGCACAGCCAATTCAATGAAGACGGTGGGAATTATGTCCAGACCATGTTGAATCTTAGAAGCGCAGTGGAAGGCATGCATCTTGAGCAACTTAGGGATGGAAACGGTCAAGACAGTCCAATGAGACGCTTTTTTCGAAACATACCGTGGAAGTTCACGATGGGTACGCTCTGGGGCCTGCGTCTCAGGTTTGATGCCGGCAATGGTGGTTGCACCTCGATGCCAGCCGACGTGAATTCCGTGAGTGAAGTTATGAACTGCTTTGACAAAGTCGGTCAGGCCGTTAATCAACCAATCATTCCTGGCGACATCGGCAGTCAGCGAGAATTCCTCCGTGGAAACACAAGCAAGAAGAGTAAGGCGGTCTTCAATTACAGCGGACTGGGCTTCCTTTGGCACAAATTTAAGCATGTACTCGAAAAACTTGCGCCGAACGTGTTCAACGTCCTTTGGGTTTAAGGGCTCCTCTAGAGAGCCGGGGACGGCGAGATTAAATAATGTTGCGCTCAGGGAGCGCATGGGGTCACCGATTGCGACAGAGATGGGCAGGTCAATATTCCAGGCGAGATGCGCGTATTTGCGCAGTCCACGAAGGCCAGTCTGATATGAGAAAGTGCTTTTGGACTTGGCAATTGCGAAGCAATATAAACGGAAGCTGTGACGTGGTGCATGCCGTTTATCGTCCAAAGACTTCCAAAGATGAGGTTGGGGGAAGTGGAGGGTGTCAGTCCCAAAGTCTAGCAAGACGTATTCGCCGGCCTCAATGCCGAAAGTGCCGTCAGCCTTGACGGCGAAGATGTTCAAGGGCTGATTACTTTCATGTTCAAGGCGAATATGTTCGGCGACGGCTTTGCAGGACATAACCAGGGTAGGGCCGAACTTGTCAGATCTGCGTGGCGGCAAATACGGACCGGGAATTACCCCAGCGCTGAGAAAATGAGTGGACATAATACGCAATGAGAAGAGAGCGAGATTGCGTATGCATATTGCGTGGTGCGTACCGTTCGTAGTGCATGATAAAAGTCTGAGACGGATTAATGTCTTTGTAAAAAGCTTGGAAAGCCTCCTGAGTTTCAGGGATCCCGTGCTCGTTGAGATATGCTTCCAAAGCGGCGACGTTGTTGATGGTGCCAACAGCTGCGTCAGCGCCGCGAGATATCGTCTTTGCACGGTTTCTAACCTGAGTTGCAGTCGGGAATCTTTCTTTCGTCTCGGGGTTACCGTCCCAGAATTCGGTGATGAGGTTGTTGAGGACAAGCATTGGACAACCCATATGTTGATGAAGAAGCTCATCAGTGCGTGCACGAAACTCAAGAGGGATTCCTACCTCTTTGGTTTCTGGGTTGACCTGCTCTGTGTGTGGAATACCATTCCACGCAGCTTTGAAAGCGACTGCACCTGTATCGTAGTAAAATTTGATAGCGTGCTCGCATTTAAGATGCGACGGGCAAGCATACGTGCTGGACTGCCTACTTTGAGTTTTCCTGATATAGCGAAGGCCCGTTGCATGAAGTTTTTTAAGATGAGGCTTGATGGTGGGAAATTCGGGCCAGCCGGAAAGAGGCTTCCAATCGACTGGTGCGCGCAGAGATTTGGCAACACTGGTAGAGGTTGCAAGCTGCTCAATGCAATTGCGAGGGGTCTTTTGTGGCCGTGGAGAAACATCATCATCAGAGCCAGAATGATAATCTGCGAGGGCCCAACCTTCTTCGGTGTTATCGTTTTGACTGAGCCAAGGACCATTGAAAAGTGTGATAGCCGTTTCGTCCATGGCGTACCAAGTGTTATTAGAAGTTTTGAAGTGAAAGTTTGCGACATACTTCTGATCATTAACAGGCGTTCAGGAACGCGAGAATCGAAAGTCGAGTATCCCTCTACAGTATCCCAAAACACGGGGGCAACGAAAGGTCAAAGCGTTTTAAATCCACCACGCAAGTAAGTGGATCCGCATCTCGACGCCTAGCGATTGCCGGGAATTGGGCGCAGACGAGACCTTCGACATACTTTGTGTGACCAGGGGGAGTACAGTAGTTACGTAGTTACTACGTAACAACCGTACTCCCCCTGGTGTGACGTCGCGTCGGTAGACGAACGGGCTGACGATGGGCCCTACAGTAGCCGATGCAGAATTTCCTGAGGGAAAATGTCAGAACAAGATCTGAGAAGATGTTTCTATGGGTTCGGGTCATTTTTTCTCAGGCGGAAATTCTGCATCCAGCGGAACGATTGTGCAGCCGACCCCAAAATTCTGCATGGCGACAACAAAACCATCGATGGCGACAAAAAGGAGAGGGTACCCCTCCGCACATCTAGAAAGCTAATCACTAGCCGATCTCTAGGCAGGCACGGTGTAAGCAATCTTCAGCCACTAGAGGTCCCCGGAACTATGACCGTTCCCCGATTTATAGCTCCGTTGCTAAAAATCGGCCTGATTTCCGTCATAATTTCAGATGGGCGTTTCTACCTGAGACGAGCAAGCGATGGTCCTCACTTTTGAATTTTAAAATTTAGAATTGACAGCTAGAGCCCTACTCGCTACTGTAACGATCAGACGAGAGGCTGAGATCCTGCCACCCAACCCGTAGAATGACTCTGAGACGCTGCGGATGCACCCATTTTCATGAAGAGCTTAAGTTAACAGTTTGCTTCCACTCATCTTCTTCCGTTAGAAGCGGAGTGCATCTGTCGAGTGGACAGGCTCGTGTATCCGTAGGACACGGTCATTCGTTCCGAGTAGATTTTTCTTTCGCTGATATGCAATCCTATCTTCTTCACGAGGGACACGAACTTTATTTTGTAAAAATGCACGTAGTGGGGCGTTGGTCCCAGTCGAATGCAAGAACAGAAACTTTTGTATTTTGATCGTGAACTCTCCAACGATCGGGAACTCTCCAACGATCTGCGAAGATGTCAAACGAACTGGACACGTTCAAGTAAACCCGTTGCTCGACACGCGGGTATTGGCTGCCTAAGCAACCATCATGCACTCCTCTGCAATATCAAAGTCACAGGCATCTTGCAAGATACTTGCTTTTCGGGTCGTGCGTGATGAACTCGCCAAGTCGCATACGCAGCGGACGAAAGGGGCAAACGATTCAAAGGAAGCTACCTTCATTCCATGCTCGCTCTTGCGTGCAGCATCGCGCGGACAAGGGGCTCTTATCCGCCACGAGCGCACCCGTTGCAAGCAGGGTATATGCTCACCCGTCGCGTGTCTCGCTTATGCATTATGTATGCTTTGTGCTGTCTGCGGTGGCTTGTGACAGCTGCGTTTTTACGTTTGTCCCGAAATTCTGGACCTTGGCAACGATGATCCCTCAGTCTCTTAGCTTTAGCCTGCAAGAAAGATTTCCGAAGCCGCTTGTTCGGGAGGGTTTTGCATCGTGCAGCGTATACCACGCGACAGCGTCGGGAACGTGGTGCTACCTTATGTATGGGCAGGTAATCCAACACTATTCACCGTTTCTATGGGCCGATGTCATGTTCACGGCATAAGCACGTCCAGTCTTTCTTTTCTAAAACTGAAAGCTTCTAAAGTTGATTGTTCAGCGAGTGACGGAGCACAAACTTATTGGGTTTTGACTCGAGCGAGCGGCAAGTGCTCTTCACTGCTCCTGATGAACAATCGTTGCGTTCGGCCTGCGCAGCTTATCAGATCGGGAGAAGCCGTCCACCTTGGAGACGTGGTCAGTGGAAGATGGGGAGCGCTTGTACAAAGTGAACAGCTGGGGTGCTCCCTACTTCGGCATCAACTTGAAAGGGAATGTGACAGTGCAACCCGCAGGAGGTGACATCGCTGCGGAACTAGTCACTAAAACTGTTTTGCCTGATCTTTACAAAGTCTCACAGGTTATATGCGTTCCACAGAAGAGGGTCCTCTGATCGACATTATGGATATTCTAGAATTGTTGGAGACGGAGAACATCCCACTTCCTGCCGTCATCCGCTTCCCCGAGATCATGTGCCATCGGTTGCGTCACCTCCAAGTAAGGAACAGTCTGCTACTGTGCTTACGTGCTTGAACACTTCAGCACTTGAATCACCCTTCGAAAATAGCATTCGCAGAACTATGTCAGTTTCATCAGCTTTTAGAAAGGCGCAACAACATGAATTGAGGCCCGAGGCCGCCTGAGTCCTAAGGGCACCGCTTCGCCTCTCACAGGACTGCTTCGACAAAGCCATTTCCGCCTACGGCTATCAGGTAAGCTATTTAGCGTTGCACCGACAGCTATTGAGCGTTGTAACAGATGGCCCTTGGCCGAGCGGTAGTCGCAGTTTGGCGACACCCTCACTGCTGATGGCCCTTGGCCGAGCGGTAGTCGCAGTTTGGCGACACCCTCACTGCTGATGGCCCTTGGCCGAGCGGTAGTCGCAGTTTGGCGACACCCTCACTGCTGATGGTACTTGGAACTGCGTCGACAGCGTTTGCGCCCAGCGCTTGCTCTGCCCACAAGTTGTCGACGTAGTTACAGCTATTGGCCTATCCCGATATCGCCTCAAAGACGTGGCAACTCGCAGCGTGGTGCCGCGCTGCGCAGGGGCGCTACCAAGGGGTGTTTCCTGTTAAATGCAACAATGACAGTTCTCTGCTGCAAACCGTCATCAACTTCGGTAATTCCATCAGGTCGGTGCCAATCTAACTGCACTTGCTTTTGCTCTTAATTTCATCCTTCGTGCCTGCAATTTGCCTGCGTCACGGTCAATGAAGCCTTTAGTGCGGTATAGAGGTCTTCGGTATCCACTTACGTGAGCTGCCATCGGGGCAAAGTGCGGAGCCATCGCGCGCCGGGAGCACGTCTCCGAAGCCGAAGATGCAGCTTGCAAGCAGCGGCACGGCACAGTAGAGATCGTCGTGCTGTATGATATAGGTGCCGACACCATCAACTTGGCAAAGTATAAGGCATGGGGTTGAGATGCTCCTCGCAGATTCGGCCTGGAGGCGGGGTCGAAACCGGAGCTGCTGCTGGCCATCTGCTTGCTCCGGAACGCGCATCCTGAGGTAAGGTCCACTGCTCACGAGACTGTGCCTGCCTTCCACCCCCCGCCAATCCGAAGGTGCCGTGCCTGATCTCACGGGTTTCTTCAAGAGGAAGTAGGATAGGCAAGGTGAATGACCCAGCTTTTGTTCAACGTTAAATCTATTGAGGGTCCTGTTCTAGGAGACTAATAGCTATTGATGACGGACAGACGGGTACACGATCGGAAAAGGCATCCAAGTGTTTTTGAATCACGAGGGTGACCTCCTGCTCGGTGCAATATGCACGTACGGCGTGCGATCGACTTTCTTTCTTGGATGGACCGTCGAACGCGAACTGTGCTGAATGGCCGGCGATCTTCTCTTCCTCGTGTGAGGCGCACGAGCAGCTGCTCTGGAATGAGGTTGACTCTTAGGGGTGTCGTTCTTGGGTTGAGGGGCCGCCACCTCCCAGGCGCTGCTTATCTGTAACGGGTACAAGGTGCGCCCCATCCTGCATGAATGCACATACGCCCTCGTGGTTAATTGTCTTCCGCAGCGGCAGCTGTGCCCCAGCGTGTCGATTCATGCCGCATGCCCTCCAGAGCAAGCAGTACGGCACCACCATGGCGGGGGACGTCACTTGCACCTTGTTGCCAGCTGGCAACCGCTCACTGGGAGATGCCCTATGTGTAAGACGCCGGTACACGCCAGCAGCACGTGGTCAGCGATCCATCTGACGCCCCGTCACCGGGAGCCACAGAGCTTTTTGAGGCTGCCCGACCTCATGCTCCTTGCGCCGAGCGTCGACCCTGGCTTCCGCAACTCATCGCCAGCCATGGAAGCGAGGTGTGCCCAGGATGCGGAGTACGTCGAGACAGTGCTGCTGAGCTCGCAGCTGGGGACGCCGGCGGTGCTGGTGCTGGAGAAGCTCGAGGAGCTGCCTCTGATCATCCAGGTGGCGGATCCCCACAGCCCGCCAGCACCGCGCCGGGCCGCCGCCGCCTAAATGGTGGAGTGATCAGAAGCCCTGATCCCCGAAGCTGCATGTGTCCGTGGGTGCACCGGATGAGGATGAGAGTCAGGCCTGGTCGCACCGAATCGAGCTGCATGTGTCCGCGGGTGCACCGGATGAGAGTCAGGCCTGGTCGCACCGAATCGAGCTGCATGTGTCCGCGGGTGCACCGGATGAGAGTCAGGCCTGGTCGCACCGAATCGAGCTGCATGTGTCCGCGGGTGCACCGGATGAGAGTCAGGCCTGGTCGCACCGAATCGAGCTGGCGCCCTTTGCAACCGATGCCTCCCTCGCCTCCTGCGTTCAGGGGTGCGGCCTCGTCGGCAGAGCGCAAGCACTTTGGTACTCACGGGGCACCGGAGGGCGACTCTGCGCGGCACCGGGGTGCAGGTGAGCCGGCGCCTCCGGCTGCAGCCGCGGATAGGAATCCGCGCGAAGCTCTCAGTGCGGTAAGAGAGGGCCCACCCGGCCCACTCTCCTGCCCTCGCCATGGTCCCTGCTAGTGGACGGCGAGATGATGGCAAGGGGGGGTGGCATTGGGTGTTTGGCCCCCTTGCCTCGTCCAGGGCTGACCGAGCCGTTCAACCCTGTGTGTTGTGGCTATGGAACGCCGGTGATCGTCATGCACCGCGAACGAGGGGATGAGAGGCGTGCCATCACGGGCTGCCACGTGTGGGCCATGTCGAGGGCGGCAATGTGAGAGAGTCGCATCCACGCCCACGTGGCGTCATGGAGATGCGAGCGCTGAATGAGTGGAAGGTTGATGGGGGCTGCCTGTTTCAGGGGGGATGGACATTGGGGTGGCACCTCCGGTAAGTCCAGCATGCCGCGTGTCAGCTGCATCGTGCGACGCATACCTGTGCCAGGACCGGACTTCAAAGACATGCTGTGTGGCATACGCAGGTTCCTAGATGCACCCCGCTCCTCTGACCACGCCGTGCCAGCGTGGCAGTAGTGAGTTGGTGTGACAAGCTGTGTCGGACCGCTCCAACTGCAGCGGTGCATGCGGATGTGGCGGTGCCGAGGTGGCGCGGCAAACTGTGCGGGAGGGCCCCGGGTGTGACCGGCACATGTGGCGGTGCCGAGGTGGCGCGACGAGCTGCGGCGCGCGGCGGGGTACGCAGGGGATGAGGCCAAATTTGGCTTGGCTGTGAGTGAAGTATGGCGAGCCGTGCAGTACCTCAAAGACCAGGGCATGCTGCACACCCTGCAGCTGCTGCACTTCCACATCGGCTCGCAGGTGACCCCGGCCTGGGCTCGTCACACCCTGCAGCTGCTGCACTTCCACATCGGCTCGCAGGTGACCCCGGCCTGGGCTCGTCACACCTCGCTGATGCGTGCTCTGCCACTGCTCCTGGAGGCAGCGCCTGCCGCCAGCCTGAGCTGTAAGGCCGCTCCCCCGCCGCAGCATCGGAGGGCCACAAGTGAGCGCTGGGGGCAAGGAGATCAGCACACCTGTGATGGGTCTCTGCTAACAGGTCGCTCAAATCCGCACGATCAAGGACGCCATGCGGGAGGCAAGCCACCTGTATGCTGAGCTATACGCACTGGGAGCGCCCATGGGTGCGTGTGCCGTCCCCGCCGCGCCAATCTGCCACCGACCTGTGCGGCTCCCTTGCAACCTGCCGGACGCATCGCCCCCCTGCAGGATCCCCAGGCGCAATGTGATTGGCCGCACTCAACGGCGCGGGGTGCTCTGGCGCCCTCCTGCGGGTGGCGGGCCTCACACCGGTCAGCCCTGTGACACGCAAAGGAGCAGTGCGCGTTCCACAGTCGTCATGTGCTCTGGCGCCCTCCTGCGGGTGGCGGGCCTCACACCGGCCAGCCCTGTGTCACGCGAAGGAGCAGTGCGCGTTCCACAGTCGTCATGTGCTCTGCCAACGGCAGGCAGGGAGAGAGGCGTCGCAGGTGCGCTTGATGTGGGAGGTGGACTTGCCGTGGATTACGACGGGACCATGGGTGACTTTCTTTCTCTGATGCGCAGCTCGTTGCCTACTTTCTTTCCAGCTGGCAGCTCGTTGCTGCCCCAGGGCATGTCGCGCCCACTCAGATGACAGGTGGCCTATCAGGCGCATGCTACGCACCTGGTGCGATACGCCGGGGGTGCAAATGACGTGGTGCAAGGCGCCAGTCACTCTTGCCATTTCTGTTGGAATTCTGTACAGGGTAGTTTGCAAAAGCGAGCGTAAACTTTCATTCTCAAAAGATATAGCAGTTCGCAGCTTGAAACGCCACGAACTTTAGCGCCCAATCATTACTGATTGGGCAGTCTAAGTGAAAGTTCACTAAATAGAGTCTGACGTGTCACTGTCGAGTTCATAACGACTGCAGTGACACGCCTGCGATGGGCCGATGAACTCTCCGGCCCACTTTCAGAAGATGGGCCGCGAGCTATTACACACTGTGTCTTGCCGATGGTCATCATATGATCCAACGGCCACGATTAGTTCAGCAGATCTACAGATCTAGATCTAAGGGTTTCATAGGGTTTCTTTAGGGTTTCTTCAGGGTTTGAGCATCCTGACTACTGTACAAGGCCTAGACAGTCATGCTTTACACCAAACTGATCAGCAGGCACTGCAGATTCCAATACCCCTTCTAAAGGGTGACTGTCTAGCTAATGCCAGTTCTCGGGAATGGTGCCCCTTCAGTCTGCCACACCAGTCTCAGGGATGGTGCCCCTCCAGCTCCAGTGATACGGGGATGGTGCCCCTCCAGCTCCAGTGATATGGGGATGGTGCCCCTTCAGTCCTTATTCGATCATCACGGGGTAGGTTGTCAAGATATCCACTCGTAGTCCAGGATAAAGCTCAGGATGTCCAGATAGTCCAACCTGACAAGCCTCGGGATCATCATCCTCATGCGAGTCGGAGCCCGAGTCCAGATCGGGGATGGAGTCATCAAAGTTGTCACCAAAGTGGTCACCATCATCATCCTCGGTGAACACCTTCATAGAGTCGAAGATGTGCTTGGTGGCGCCACAATCCAGAACAGCGCTCTTGTCCATAGTGGAGCGGGGCGCAACCCGCAGGTCAGGATCCACCACCCCTCCGGCCACCTTAGCACAGCGAGCAGTAGCATCAGTAGGCACCGCCAACACTCTGTCCAGCACTGAATAGTTGTTGGAGAGGGCGAGTCCAGAGGATGGAGGGTCCACCAAGGCAGATTTACCAGGGTTACTCCCAAAGACCAGATGTAACGGAGTCACGGGGACATCAGAGAAGTCAGAAGTCACCGAAGTCAGGAGAGTGTGCTCATTGTTCCAGCGACATGCAGCCTCACGGAGAGCAAAGAAAGTCTCACCGGTGTCCTCCAGGCCAGAGTGTAAGCCAGATCGCCCACCCTCACCGAGAGCAAATAAAGCCTCACCGGTGTCCTCCAGGCCAGGGTATAAGTCAGATTGCCCACTCTCACGGAGAGCAAATAAAGTCTCACCAGTGTCAGAGTGCTCCTCCTCCTCGCCAGCATATATGTCCTCACCAGTCTCATCCAGACCAGGGTGTAAGTCAGATTGACCAGCCTCTCGGAGAGCAAATAGAACCTCACCACTTTCCTCCAGGCCAGGATAAAGCTCAGATTGCCTAGCTGCAGCACCAAGGTGCTCACCAGGCTTCGGTAATTTACCATGCCTCTCGTAGTCCGCAACCTTCTTAAGAATTGCCGCCTTGGTAGAGGGGGAAGCCTTCTCGAAGAACGCCTCCCGCTTCTCGACGTTCTTGATGAAGCAGTCTGTAGAAGGGTGGCCACGTCTGTGACAGATAGAGCAAGGGACCTTGCCAGCAGCCTCAGGTTCAGAATTGTCGCCGGTGTGGTTCACTGCGTGGGCAGTGTGCGTCACAGCATCGCGTGGGGCGAGTATTGTGTCGTAATGAGCGGTGACCTGGTCAGCCAGCACGTCCGCAGTAGGGAGGGCCTCGACCATGAATTTGGCCTTGAGGAGCATATAGTCGGGATGCAGTCTCACAATAGCCATAGCAGTGTACATGGCCTCAACCGTCTCCATACATAGAGGTTTGCCAGAAGGCGTAACGCGCGTATTCACGGAGTACTCGCGTATACGCCGAAGAGTCTCCTTCGCTTCCAGAAACGCCGAAAGAGGAGGAGAAAGATTTGAAAGTCGATTGGGTAGCAATAACAGCTTATCCACCTGGTTGATGAAATAGACGACACTAGTGTTGCGTCGTAACTTGGAAAGCGCAAGCCAGGCTCCGTGACCGTCAGAGTACGGTTCAAAGCTGCGAACAACAGCGTTCGCAGTGCGAGTGGTAACGCGACAGAGGAAGTCATAAAATAGTCGTTTCGCTTCCTCAAGATAGGACTCGTCCCCCCTCAGCATATGAAGTGGAGTCGATTCCGAAAGCAATAGCGCCAGAGAAGGGTGACGCAGAGAAGGACGAATTTTCGCAAGCCACTCGTCCCAAATTCCTTCCTGGTCAGTATCCTTGCCAGAAAAGTGCAAGTCCGCGGAAAGTCCCTTAGTCATATCAGAAAGACTTGGTAAAGGACGTCGCCCACCAGCGAGCGACGAATTAAGATGTTGGTCCACAGGGACAGTGGCGCGGGGACCTGTCTGATCAAGGCTGCGAAGCTCGTAGAGTTGAGCATGCATACTCTTCATCATGTCCGTAAGCGCCGAGATTTGCTCTTGCTGACTACTCAGCGCAATATCCCGCAAAGACGACTCGCCCGGCTTCTCCTCAGATGCTGGCGCGCCACCAGGAGGAGACGGTGTCGTCGCTTGACTCCTTGCCCTTTGCCATAATGAATTCTCGTACGCGCAGCGGAAATTTGCGTGATAAACAAAATAGAACTCACTTACAAGTCGTAAGTGGGCCCATAACCTGTTGGAATTCTGTACAGGGTAGTTTGCAAAAGCGAGCGTAAACTTTCATTCTCAAAAGATATAGCAGTTCGCAGCTTGAAACGCCACGAACTATAGCGCCCAATCATTACTGATTGGGCAGTCTAAGTGAAAGTTCACTAAATAGGGTCTGACGTGTCACTGTCGAGTTCATAACGACTGCAGTGACACGCCTGCGATGGGCCGATGAACTCTCCGGCCCACTTTCAGAAGATGGGCCGCGAGCTATTACACACTGTGTCTTGCCGATGGTCATCATATGATCCAACGGCCACGATTAGTTCAGCAGATCTACAGATCTAGATCTAAGGGTTTCATAGGGTTTCTTTAGGGTTTCTTCAGGGTTTGAGCATCCTGACTACTGTACAAGGCCTAGACAGTCATGCTTTACACCAAACTAATCAGCAGGCACTGCAGATTCCAATAATTTCAGCAGACCCTCTTCGGCATGCCAGCTGACTCTCCTTGCCACGTCAGGGGAGCACCTTCACCACGTCGGGGAACACGCCTCCCTGTGTTGGGAGAGCCTCCTCGCAACACTCGCACCGTAGTGGCTGGTGCGTAGCGGGCAGGGCGGGAATTGACGTACGCATCACATTGCCGCCCGGGCCCCGAACACTGTGACCTGCGGGAAGCCCTCCCCTGCGATCTAGCATGAGGGCTTCAATGACCACCAGGCTTCCTCTGGCTTGCGTGTAAGCGGATCCGCGTGCGCGCCTCGTTGTGCTGAGTGATGCGCCACGTGTCAGCTGACCCGCGTGCGCGCCTCGGTGTGCTGAGTGATGCGCCACGTGTCAGCTGACCCGCGTGCGCGCCTCGGTGTGCTGAGTGATGCGCCACGTGTCAGCTGACCCGCGTGCGCGCCTCGGTGTGCTGAGTGATGCGCCACGTGTCAGCTGACCCGCGTGCGCGCCTCGGTGGGCTGAGTGATGCGCCACGTGTCAGCTGACCCGCGTGCGCGCCTCGGTGTGCTGAGTGATGCGCCACGTGTCAGCTGACCCGCGTGCGCGCCTCGGTGGGCTGAGTGATGCGCCACGTGTCAGCTGACCCGCGTGCGCGCCTCGGTGTGCTGAGTGATGCGCCACGTGTCAGCTGACCCGCGTGCGCGCCTCGGTGTGCTGAGTGATGCGCCATGTGTTGCATCGAGTGAACGGCGAAGAGGACCGCGCGTACGCAGGGGGCAATGTCCAGGGGTCCAGCAGCTCGGCCAATTACACCGTACAGAACTATGCCAACGACGTGGTGGCTGCGGTGCAGGACGTTTGCATCCAGGTTGGCTTCCCTCCTTGCCTGCCCGGTTTCTGATATCTGGCGTCTGACGTGGCGTCAGGCAGAGCCCCGCATCCTGGACAGGACGCAGCGCTCCTCGGGGCCGCCGGGCACCCGCAGCGCTCCTCCTGGCCGCCGGGCACCCGCAGCGCTCCTCCGGGCCGCCGGGCACCCGCAGCGCCGGAAGCCACGGCCGCCGGGCACCCGCAGCGCTCCTCGCGGCGCGGGCACCGCAGCGCTCCTCCTGGCCGGGCACCCGCAGCGCTCCTCGCGGCCGCCGGGCACAGCTCCGCGGCCGCCGGGCAGCGCTCCTCGCGGCCGCCGGGCACCCGCAGCGCTCCCCGCGCCGCGGGCACCCGCCGCTCCTCGCGGCCGCCGGGCACCCGCAGCGCTCCTCGCGGCCGCCGGGCACCCGCAGCGACGGAAGCCGCGGCCGCCCTCCTTGTCGGAGACTCTAGTGGCATAGGCGTGCAGCGTTAACGAGTTGAGAGGTGCTGGAGGGGTGTGTTCCGTGTTTGGGAGACAGAAAGGGGTGCCCCCTCCGATTCTGGTGAGCGAGAGTGGCAGGGCTCTGGCATCGCACCAGTCCGTTCTGTGCTTCGACGTGCGCGCCGTCTCCTCGGGCTCGGCAGGTGCTGCGCTCTCTTGGGGGCCTCTCTTGGGGGCCGACCACGGCCAGAGCTCTCCCCTGGGCCCTGCTGCCACGTCCTGTCTATCAGAACGTGGTAGTCTGCGTGCAGGGTGCTGAGGGAGATGTGTGTGTGCTTATCCTTGTACCGACTCCTTTGGCACACCGTAGTCGCAGAAGACCGGCTGTACCGTAGCCGCTGAAGACCAGCTGCACTATTGTGTGTTCGTGTGTGTCTTGGTGGCGGGTACTGCCTCTTAGTAGGGAGTGTGGTGGATTCGTCTGGCGCTGGCTCCCTTTCCTGTCCAGTGCTTCATGGTTATTACGCCTGCGGGGGGACTCGTGTTCATAGACCCGAATATGGGGTATTGGCACTTCGTTGTGAACGGGGACGGCCGCAAATTGGGAGTGGTTGTTGGGATGCGGTTGTCCCTGTGGTGCCTTTTCTGGCGGGCATTGCCTCTTTGAGTGCTTGGTAGATTCGTCTGCCTTTGCTGCAAGAAGAGGCAGAGGGTGGTGATATCCACGTTCTGTGTCGGTTGTGCCCGCATTTGTTCTTTTTACTAGGTACGAGCACTTAGGTGTCCGTGTTTGGGGTTTTCCCCGTCAGACGTCCATGCCGGCGACAGATGGCAGTTTTTTGGGGTGCCCAGAGCGAGTAGGGGAGACCTTGGTGGAGCGTGCACCGCAGCTGGGGATCCCCTGTTTGGCACCCACCGCAAGCTCCTGGAGGCATGCGCCCAGAAGCCGCTGTTGTTCACCCAAAGATGAGGATAGTACTAGCCTCATCGTATAAACTCAGCTAATCAGCAAGATGAGCGCACACCCAGATTGACACTCCTTCCGTCAGCGGGAGTCCAGCGTGCGCGTGAACTGTTCTTCGGGACGCTCCCCCAACCAACGATGCTCGGGCGTGGAGGATGGGGAGTGCCAGCTGCAGATGACGAGGACGCGATGGATGTCCTGAGTAGCCCGGTGTTCCAGGCAGTCTTACCTGAGGAGCCCGAAGTGCGCCCCCCCCTCTCATGTGCTCCAAGCTGCTGAGTGGCACTGCCGCTTGCGGGAAAGTCAACGGCATGACAAGCCGGCCCTTGCGGGGAAGTCAACGGCATGACAAGCCGGCCCGCGCACTCTCCAACCGGCGCGCTTTCCCCTCCAAGCCTTGCGGTGGCGCGCATGACCAGGTTTTTCTCCTTGGGGCAGCCCCTAGATGACGCTTGGGGCAGCCCCCAGATGAGGGGCTAGGGGGAGCGACTGCAGGTTGGGGACTCGAGCACAGCAGGAGCGGGCGCTTACATGCTTAAGACTTTTCGGGAGGTCTACACCACCATGGGGGCCCACAACTATCGGGCACGTGCCCACTGTTTGCCTTCCACCTGTGGTGCCGCGCACGGGCGCCCTCGGAGCGCCACTCTCCGTTTGAGGAGGCAGTGGCTGGCCACGGTGTGAACCCCCCAGGTCGAAGAGCACCCCCCGGTGTATCTGAGAGCGTGCCCGGGTACACGGAGGGAGCTCATCAGAAAGCAAGGTGTTCGCTGCTAGGGGAGGTATCAACGCATCGGATAGGAGGCGGGGATCAACATGCTGACGTGGAAGGGATGGCTGATACGAGCCGAGCAACTGCGTTTCCAGGCTTTTCCAAAAGTGAATAGGAGGGGGGTGTGGCAGGAGGCATACAACGACTCTCTGCACTTCCAGGGCGAGGCGCGATCCCTCTTCCGCCTCGGGGTGCTCTCCCTCCACCAGGCTGCTGCGGCTGATGAGCTGCTCACAGCCGTGCGCCGCCGCGCTCTCTGCGAGGCCAGTGCAGGTGCCCCCTCCCACCCCCGCCGTCCCTTAGCCGTGCCCGATCTCTGCTCACGATGCATGGGCTGGTGCCGGACCTCAAGGCAAGCCTCCACCTCCCTCCTCCAGGCGCCGAAGGCCATTGCCCATCCCCTCCCCCTTCAGTTCCTAGGGGTGCTTCTCGGGTGCCCCGTAGCCTCGTAAGTACCTCCATAGGTATTATCCTTTTATCTCCTAACCATAAACCATTTGTATATCCATTCAAAAGTTCACTCACGACACGAAACCACTTCGAAACAAAGCCTTCCATTTTCGCCCTTTGCAATGTGTCAAGCGCAGTTCAACCAAGTGTCAGGCGCTGCTCTCGAGGCAGCAGTCAAGACAGGGAAGGCAATGGCAGATTGTGGCAAGCCGGAGGTATTAGTCAGCCCGGCTGAACAAGCGGTGCAGGGATTGTCGAAAGGAGTCGACTCCAAACCCGTGGCTACCATGAAAGTGGCATCTTACGGCGGATTGGCTTTTTCACATGGTCAACTCCGTAGTACTCCACCCCGGCGCCTCGAGTGCCCATGTGCCCATCCCCCCTGCTTTCCTCGTGGAATGTCAGGCTATTTCAAGCAGGTAGCGAGATGCAATCTTCAGGAAGCTTCCCAGCGCGGCCTCTTCCCACTCTGTGAAAGTACAGCGTAGAATCGAGGGTAAATATGCTAGGGCAAAGGATTCATCGTAAACACGTAAAGTAGGGTTTAGGTTAATCGGTGTGATTCTGCCACCACCAGCATTGAAGGGCACAGACGACTACAGCTCCCTGCCCGAGGAGTTGGCCGCGGCTGCCCGGGCCTCCACCTCGCTGTATCACATCAACCTCTCCATCTTCCGCTCGTGCCCGGACACGTGGGCCATCGGACAGGTGCAGGCGGCCCAGCGGCCCTCTTGAGTACGATCCAGCAACCATTTGGCAAAAGCTGTCATAGTGAACCTCGGTCAAGCTGTCTGTGCAGGTGCAACCAGCGCGTATCTTTGTATCCGCGCCTATTGTCGCAAGTGTATCCGGTTTGAACGGCTGCACACGCACGCGGTCTCCTGCGCCGCATTGCTGAAATCCGCTACAATGACCCTGAATAAAGCAGGGTCTGCGGGGTCCCATTGCGCTGCCGTGTGGGTTCAAGGCACGCTGCTCTTGTTGCTCTGGCCTTGCAGTTTCAATCTCGTGGCTCTGGCTCTGACCTTGCGGTTTCAATCTCGTTGCTCTGGCTATGGCCTTGCGGTTTCAATCTCGTGGCTCTGGCTATGGCTTATGGTCAATCTCTTGGGTGGGCTCTGGCTCTGGCCTTGCGGTTTCAATCTCTGTGGGCTCTGGCTGTGGCCTTGCGGGTTCAATCTCCGTGGCTCTGGCTCTGGCCTTGCGGGTTCAATCTCGTGGCTCTGGCTATGGCCTTGCAGTTTCATTCAGGCTCTGGCTGTGGCCTGTGGCTCAATCAGTGGCTCGGCCATGGCCTTGCTGCTTCAATCACCTGGTCAGGCCTTGCGGTCAACTCGGGCTCTGGCTCTGGCCTCATGGGTTCAACGGCTCTGGCTATGGCCTTGCAGTTTCAATCTCGTGCTCTGGGCCAGGTCATGTGTCTTGTGGCTCTGGCTATGGTCTTGTGGTTTCACAATCTCTGTGGTCATTATGGCCTTGCGGTAAGTCAATCTCGTGCTCTGGCTGTGGCCTGCGGTTTCAATCTGTGGCTCTGGCTGTATTTCCTATGACTAATCTTCGTGGCTTTGGCTATGGCCTTGCAGTTTCAATCTCGTGGCTCTGGCTCTGGCCTTGCGGTTAATCTCGTGGGCAGTGGCTATGTCAATCTCGTGGCTCTGGCTATGGCCTTGCGGCTTCAATATCGTGGGCTTTGCCTTGGCCTTGTGGTTTAATCTCGTGGGCTCTGGCTGTGGCCTGGTGTTTCAATCTCGTGGCTCTGGCTCTGGCCTTGCGCTGCTCAACTGTGGTTCTGGCTGTGGCCTTGCAGTTTCAATCTCGTGCTCTGGTCTGCAAGCTCACCCGTGGCTTGGCTGTGGCCTTGCGCGTTCAATCTCGTGGCCTGGCTGTGGCCTTTGCGGGTTCAATCTCGTGTCAGCTATGGCCTTGCGGGTTCAATCTCGTGGCTCTGGCCTTGCGGTTTCAATCTCGTGGCTCTGGCTATGGCCTTGCGGGTTCAATCTCGTGGCTCTGGCTGTGGCCTTGCGGTTTAATCTTGTGGCTCTGGCTCTGGCCTTGCGGTTTCAATCTCGTGGCTCTGGCTCTGGCCTTGCGGGTTCAATTTCGTGGCTGTGGCCTTGCGGTTTCAATCTCGTGGCTCTGGCTGTGGCCTTGCGGTTTCAATCTTGTGGCTCTGGCGGTGGTCTTGCGACTGGAATCGAGGAGGCCAGACGGAGGCCTTTGACAGGATTGGGGGATGCTGGTAGGTCTTCCCGGTCATGCCGCTGCACCGATTGGACGAGCCGCCGACTGTGCGCGCACGCCTCGCAGATCTGACATGTGACAGCGATGGGCAGGTTGACCAGTTCATCCTAAGCCCGGTGATCACCCGCCTCCCCGGGCGCCCCGTGCATCCCCGCCTCCTCCCAGCCCACCGCTTACGAAGCAGGGCACAGGGCGTCGAGGTGGGGATGTGGACTACAGTGCACTGCGTAACTTGTGGAGAGATGGCAGGAGACACCTGGCATGGGATGGGCGCAGCATGCCAGGTGGAACAACGTGGATGGGAGCCGCGGGCCGGTGTCCGACACGTTGCTGCTGCACGACACGCAACCTGTGCCTTGCTCCGTGGAGTCCAGCGCCGCAGAGTGCTCCTCGGGGGGCGCGGCGCTCGTGGCCCCTCAGCATGAGCAGTACGTCCTCGGCCTCTTCCTGGCAGGAGCCTACCAGGTGGCTGCTCGATCTCCTTCTCTGCGAACCCACATGACACCCGTGCAGTTAGGGAATTGGAATGATGGAGGCGCGCGCAGCCCTTGTTGGGGTTTTGGTCCGGATCTCGAGCAGCTACAGCAGCGCTACGGACGACGTGACGTCTGTCTCTCTGCTTGCGCCGAGTGGTGCGCGTGCTCTTGGCGTTCCGGTGCGTGATCGGATCCTCCTCGGATTCGCTCAGCGCTTACACCACATGGCAAGCCAGCACGTCTCGCTTCATACCACCTCAATTTCAGTCCAGTGCTGTTGATTCGCAGAGTGTGTATTCCCATCGACGGTGTGTAACGTCCGCTGCATCTGGCCTCCACACCGCATGCGCCTTTGGGACTGCAATGCCACTGAACTGGCACAGGCGGCGCAACTTTGATGATGCGACCGAGTGGAGGTGCCTCATGTGCCTTTGACGGGGCCAGCCGCGGAGTAGCGTCCTGACCACGGCGGATGGGCTTTCCAGGAGGTGATGGGGAACTCGCACAATCTCTTCGGCAGCACATCCTTGGTGCACATCTGGACCGCGGCCAATAAGCCAAATCCTCGTGCGCGAAGCAGGTCCGAAGTGCTCCGCCCCTTACTCCCTTGCCCGATCATGTCCTTGCCTCGCCCTCCCGCCCTACTCTCCTAGCTTGCCCTTGCCCTACTCTCCTATCTCGCCTTTGCCCTACTCTCAGCTCGCCCTTACCCTACTTTCCTCCTGGCTCGCCCCTTGGGTCTCACTTTCCTAGCTCGCCCCGTCCTTACTCTCCAGCCTCGCCCCATGCCCCACTCTCCTAGCTCGCCCTTGCCCTACTCTCCTATCTCGCCCCTTGCCCTACTCTCCTAGCTCGCCCTTGCCTCTCCTAGCTCCTCGCCCCTTGTCTCTTACTTCCTCCTACTTTGCCCTACTTCTCCACCGCTCTCCTTGCCCTACGCTCCGCCTTTGCCCCCACGCTTCTATCTCGCTCCTTGCCCTACTTCTCCTAGCTCGCCCCTTGCCCTACGCTCCATTCGTCCTTGACCTACTCTCCTAGCTGGCTCTTGCCCTACGCTCCTAGCTCGCCCTTGCCCCACTCTCCTAGCTTCCCGCCCTTGCCCTACTCTCCTAGCTCGCCCTTGCCCTCCTACGCTCCTATCTCGCCCTTGCCCTCCTAGCTCGCCTTGCCCTACTCTCCTAGTCGCCCCTTGCCCTACGCTCCTAACTCGCCCTGACCTACTCTCCTAGCTCGGCCTTGCCCTACGCTCCTAGCCTCGCTCTTGCCCTACTCCTAGCTGGCCCTTGCCCTACTCTCCTAGCTCGCCCTTGCCCTACGCTCCTAGCTCGCCCTTGCCCTACCGTGCCCTGAACTGACCCGCCCTGCACTCATCCGCCGTGGCATATCTTGCTCTGCAACGCGACACCCAGCCTGCCACGTCATATCTTGCTCTGTCCTACGAGACCCTGCGCGCCGTGTCATATATTGCGCTGCTGGGTGGCACCCCGCTCGCCATGGCACATTGCGCATTATGTATACTGTGAACGCGGACGTCTTCATTAATTACGTCCTGGAAGGGACTGATAAAGTGGCTTTGCTCTACATTTGTTGTTAGAGGCAGTTCGTGTCGATCAGCCTTCGTTAATCCTCCTCGAGGATGGCGGATGTTCATTGGCGCAAAGTTTTGATCTGAATAGGCTTTTTCGATGCAAGGTTATGTTGGTGGGGCCTCGGCCAAGTGTATGTGGAGCGCGGGCTGCCGGGGCTCAGCTACCTAGGCGGCAGTTCTGCAGCTTCCCCGCGTCATCGTGTTATGATCGAGGTGACTCCTGGGCAGACAACCGAGGAAGTGATGCGCTCGGGAACGCCTACGAAGTATAGCAGGTATTCATCAGTCTGCCTGTTGCTCACTTCAGGCTAGCATTCCGAGCCAACACTCCGAGCACTAGATAGACGGTCTTCTTGCAGGGCAACTGAATTGCCCAATGAGGGGTATCATTGGAATCATACCTTGGAATTCTTGTGCTTGCGAAGTTTGATCCCGACCTTTTTTGACAACATGTGCTAGTGTAGAAAAACCGCTAGGAGAAAGCTGAGAGGTAACAACCTGCGTGGTGCAGAGAAACAATGATGGAAGAACTTCGTGCCGATGCTTTGAAAGCCGTGACACTTGCACAGTTGGCACCGGAAGAAGCCCAAAAGCTAATTGATAACTTCGAGCGCGCGTTTGATTCATACACATATCTTGCACAGCAATGATGTTTTATTGAGAGAAATGCACTAGCTGGAGGATGTCTTGAGGCTTATGCGTGCATCTGCCAAGTGGCGCTGTTGCTATTGTGTCACGAATGAAATGTGAGCAAGCTGTCTTTCTTTTTAAGTGAATGTCCTCTGGAATCAGAAAGAAAGGTCGTAAACCTTCTGTATTTTTGCATGTGTTTTGTAGAAAGCTCAACGTCACGTGATTTTAGGTTTAATGTCCATCCTCTTCACGAGCATGCTTGCATGAAGCACGTATGTAGCGTATCTTTGTGTAAGTCAGCATTGTCTTTTGTCATCGATGGGGACGACATGATCTGTGTTATACCGCTTTTAGCTCATGTGAGCCATCGGGAAGGTAATCCATCCGAATACCTAGCCTACCTTATTGAGATTGAGTATTCAAATCATGAAGTATAAACATAGGTGAAGAGGCTTGTGTATTATCAGGTTGAATCTCTACTATATATATAGAGGTATCAGAAACTTTAATATAATCTAATATATATTTAGAGCGTATTGTTATTGTTATTGTTTGTTGCAGGTTCAGATCCAGACGTTATCTATTCAGCTGTGTTTTTTAATTGCGCCACGCCTTAGTGAGTGCAGCCAAGAATACTTGGGCATCTTAAGGTAGCAGTTTGATGCTGCTTGAGAAACGTACTAGAGTGATATATGCAGCCGTCAGTCATCGTATCGGAATGCTACATATACCGTTCATGTCGTCCAATACACACGCGTGTGTATGTGCAAACGAGTATGTATGCTGGATTTATGACATATATGCATATCAACACACCGCCGTTTATTATTAATACACTCTACAGCAACGTGCAATATTGAATACGCCGCGGCAGCGAAATATACAACACCGAAGTATGCATGACGTGTGTATGACCATGCGTCCCCGTTATGGGACACAATGGTATTGTATGGGTATTGTGCTACACGATATTGTGTTCTCTTGATCTCAAATCACTGCGATACATCAGCAACCTACACAACGAGAGCACGCACTCGTTGTATGTCCACTGAACACACTAAAACAGCAGTCAATCACATTTCATTTATGCGCTGTGAGGAGGGCACCATCCCACTT
Source organism: Cymbomonas tetramitiformis (assembly GCA_001247695.2). NCBI lineage: Eukaryota > Viridiplantae > Chlorophyta > Pyramimonadophyceae > Pyramimonadales > Pyramimonadaceae > Cymbomonas > Cymbomonas tetramitiformis. The sequence goes on from LGRX02017837.1 coordinate 71,349, forward strand.
TCTGGCCGTCCATCATCCAATGACATGCCATACCACTCAAAAAGCCACAGCCAAAAGGGCAATTCTCCCAGACATAAGGCTTACCCATGTCAGGTGGCCAAGACTTCAGAGCGCAGTGGCCGAATGGAAACTGACCACAACCTTGTGTCTGATTGCAGAAAGTATAGATGTCACAGCGATCACCTTCTTCTGCGCACAGACCAAAACATTCTGTGACGCTTTCAGCAATTGATGTATTGAGTATAGGTGCTTTGTAATTTATTGGCATGGTCTGTGTGGATGGCGTGCAGCTGTTTTTTATGTCTTGTGAATTGTGATAGGAGAGGGTGAAGCCATTTCCACCCTCGCAACTGCCGTAGCATGTTCTCGGTGTTCCAAAATCGAAAACTATCAGTATTTTATGCGGCCATTCTTTGTGAGCATCATCTCCAAATGACTGAACTTGGCAAGGCATTCGGGCGTTCGAGCAGGTGCCACAGCACTGTTGGATTATGGGGTCATTTTGAGTTGCGCCATTGTATATCGTCAGCTTACGCTCGTTTTCACATGATCCGCCTGAATTGTATGTGCATCTACAGTCGGTCCAACCTGAAATAGCTTTGTTCAGTTCCAATTGATTTATTGTAAGGCGTATACCTGAGTACCCCGGGTCTATCAACCATGAACAAGAGGATGTATTCAATGCCTCGTCAGTGGAGTCGGCATCTTCTCTTAGCGATGGAATGCTTATTACAGAAAACGTTTCATTTGCACTGGTAAATCGCGGCGTTTCACCGGATTTGTTAGCGCATTCCATAACAGTCACTGTATATGGATTTGCGATATCGAATGCATTCGTCATCGTCACGACGCGAGCCGGGTTCGGATCTTCGATTAGCAAAATTGTCCATAGCAGTCGCAGCAATGCGGCTATGGTTCTTCCCCGAAATATTTCGATTCTGCGCATTTGTTTACGACAATGTATGGCAAATCGATACATGCTTGATGCGTTGGTGTGGGAGCTACGTCTTGTCGTTATAAGACATGTTTTATCGGGCGCGAAATCATGACGAGCACGTAGGCTTATTCATTCGAGTGGCAATGCGTTAGCAAAGACAATCGTGTTAGTGTTTATTGTGGACATGTGTCATCAGACATTATGTTCGCCGGGTATTGTTTCTTCCTGTATATCGCATGCGCAACGCGCTGAACCATCTAGTAAGCATGGTGGCGGCGGTATGTGTTCGTTCATTATGTATAATCGGGTGGGGTGCTGCTATGAAAAGCGTCGCCGCGAGATATATGCGCGCATATTAAGATGCACACGATTGACGCATTCATATTAGTCCCGCGTCAGCAGTGGATAGTAATATGGATATGACAGATACGTGTAATGCTTAATTATAAGCATGCTGCTGCGGTGATGGTATGTATTGAATTGCGCGTATACATTTTTATTCACAAGCAAATGTGTATTACGCAATTACATACGCATGAAGTATTGTAATGCAAAATATGCCAGTATTTCGAGAATTTGTTGTCAGGTCTGACGGATCGCGCTGCTTCGATGCATGTGCATACAATACCCGAAATATGAGTATGCGATGCATTATGCACTTTTATTTAAGGTTATTTTCATGAAGGATTGATCATGAATGTAATATAAAGCACTTCAGACTGCCTTTGTGATATCAGTCGATCGAAGTGAGCTCAGAGGGGGCAATGTCGGCTTTTTTTTACGTGTTCTGTGACATCGGGGTCGCAATCTTTTGATAACATTTTCCATATAGAAGATCGCAACCCCGATGTCACAGAACACGTTGAAAAAACCCGACATTGCGCCCTCTGAGTGAGCTTGCGAGCAAACAATCTCATCCGTGTATTTTTAATCATAGTGTATACGGTAATGCTCCGAGTCGGTTAATATACGTTGGGTTTCAGGTATACGAAAAATAAAAATATTTAATACGCACTGAAGATGCATATGTGTAATTGTATTATATTCATAAATAATAGCGGACGGGTCAATATATCATATATAAGTAATGACGTGTCTCAGTGACACGTCATTTTGATTCTCAATCCTGCAATACCCGTACACGCGAGGCATGACCGCCTGCGCGTGCGCCTCGTCGTCGCGCGTTGCTGCTCCCATAAGAGCGGCGTGTCCACGAAGGACATAAATCGATCCGGTTGCTCGCTGCGGACCTCGCCGTAGGGGCCTTTGTGTCGCTTGAGCCTTGTCAAACCAGGCGGGCTTGCCTGGGTTTACAAGGGCAGCCCCGACCGCGACCGTGCCATCAGCGGTCGTCGTCCTTTCAATTTTTCCTCCAACTAATTTTTACCTACGATATACATCCTCCTTAGAACGAACGAACGATTTATTCATTATTATTATTATTATTATTATTATTATTATACGTTCCTCCTACGTTATACGATTTATTTTATTCATTATTATTATTATTATTATTATTATTACGATATACGATTTATTTTATTCGTTAGTATTTTATTTTATTATTATTATTATCATTATTATATTATTATTATTATTATTATATAATATATATAAATATATTATATTATATTATATTATATTATAGAAGCGTTTGCGCCAATACGAAAATAAAAATATTTAATACGCACTGAAGATGCATATGTGTAATTGTATTATATTCATAAATAATAGCGGACGGGTCAATATATCATATATAAGTAATGACGTGTCACAGTGGCACGTCATTTTGATTCTCAATCCTGCAATACCCGTACACGCGAGGCATGACCGCCTGCGCCTGCGCCTCGTCGTCGCGCGTTGCTGCTCCCATAAGAGCAGCGTGTCCACGAAGGACATAAATCGATCCGGTTGCTCGCTGCGGACCTCGCCGTAGGGGCCTTTGTGTCGCTTGAGCCTTGTCAAACCAGGCGGGCTTGCCTGGGTTTACAAGGGCAGCCCCGACCGCGACCGTGCCATCAGCGGTCGTCGTCCTTTCAATTTTTCCTCCAACTAATTTTTACCTACGATATACATCCTCCTTAGAACGAACGAACGATTTATTCATTATTATTATTATTATTATTATTATTATTATACGTTCCTCCTACGTTATACGATTTATTTTATTCATTATTATTATTATTATTATTATTGTAGCAATGGTGCATCATTACAATTCATTTTTTGTTCAAAGTCTTACTTAGATTCCGATGGCGAACATGCTATGTGCACACTTTTACGACCGACCAATAGTGTAGTAGAAAGGGAATATACGTAATATGCAATATGGGATTTTCTGTTTAATTATAGAATCGCATTCTCAATGGTATCATTCACTTATATGACTTATATGGCAAACTCGTAAATCGAGTATATGTACCAAGTAAATCAATATATATACCTAAAGTAAGTAGATTATTCAAGAGTTTGACGATTATTCAAGTCTACGGTGTATGGTACGACTTTTATCAAATCTACGGTGTATGCGGGTACCATATCTTCAAATCTATCGCGTCGCGACCGCAAATTCTTTTCAGCAAATCTCACATTTAATTACTCGTGATGACTGTATCAAAACCCGCTCTACGACGCTTCATATGTGTGTGTCAACGTTGAAAGTATTGGAATTGGTAAAATTCAAGTTGTATCGAAAATACCTAGATGACGATGCATTGCATATAAATTATTGTCAATATCGAATATATCATCATTGCTTTCGGTGCCTCTTCAGCTGTACAGTACACGTTTACAATTTATATCATATCACGACTTTCGATCCCCTAGCCAATGCATGGAGTATGTATCGATAGCTGATATTATGAGGCACGAGCTCATAACTTGTTTCCATATCTCTATGACGTGCAACCCCCCAGCTGGGGGGGGTGGCCCATTCCCCTCTGTTGTGCGTGCAGTGGGCGGCGTAGTGAGTGGTGGGATGCGGTGGTGTGCATCCCACACGTCGACCGAACATGGAATAAGGGATTTTACATGTCGACGGTGGCTGGGGGCTTGGAGGAATGCTAAAAATATTATCACAGATCGCGGTGATTAATAGCTGTCGTACGGGCGAGTGGGGCTGACAGGGGGCAGCAGGGCCTTACACCCTTACAGAGGTGGCTTGGTGGGAGCAAGTGGGAGTGAAATGGTGATGGCTTGAGGTACGATATGCCCCTACTCTATGTGGAGGTGGGTGCGTGCAGGGGGGGCCACTGGGGGGGTGCAGATGGGTTAGTCGCCCACTGCCTTGACTGCACGCGTGAGTCGCGGCTAGGGGTGGGGAGGTAGAGGAAAATTCTGGAAATGTGGCACGTCATAGAGATATGGTGCAATCCAGGAAGGTGTGCAAATGAGGTTAAATATGAGTTGCGTGAACCCAATGGGGTTGCCCTGAAGTGCTCATGGGGTCAGGAACACCGATATGGGGGGTGCCGTATATGGTGCAATCCAGGAAGGTGTGCAAATGAGGTTAAATATGAGTTGCGTGATACAGAGGTGGCTTGGTGGGAGCAAGTGGGAGTGAAATGGTGATGGCTTGAGGTACGATATGCCCCTACTCTATGTGGAGGTGGGTGCGTGCAGGGGGGGCCACTGGGGGGGTGCAGATGGGTTAGTCGCCCACTGCCTTGACTGCACGCGTGAGTCGCGGCTAGGGGTGGGGAGGTAGAGGAAATTTCTGGAAATGTGGCACGTCATAGAGATATGGTGCAATCCAGGAAGGTGTGCAAATGAGGTTAAATATGAGTTGCGTGAACCCAATGGGGTTGCCCTGAAGTGCTCATGGGGTCAGGAACACCGATATGGGGGGTGCCGTATATCTCTATGACGTGCAACCCCCCAGCTGGGGGGGGTGACCCATTCCCCTCTGTTGTGCGTGCAGTGGGCGGCGTAGTGAGTGGTGGGATGCGGTGGTGTGCATCCCACACGTCGACCGAACATGGAATAAGGGATTTTACATGTCGACGGTGGCTGGGGGCTTGGAGGAATGCTAAAAACATTATCACAGATCGCGGTGATTAATAAGCTGTCGTACGGGCGAGTGGGGCTGACAGGGGGCAGCAGGGCCTTACAGAGGTGGCTTGGTGGGAGCAAGTGGGAGTGAAATGGTGATGGCTTGATGGCTATTACCCTTCGGGTGGCTTAAGCCACCCTAACAGCGATTTAGGGTGGCTTAAGCCACCTTAACGTTTTCAATAATTGCGGGAGCTATCGGTACCGGAAACTAGATGCTTTTTAGCTCAAAATGACGGCGACAATGTCTTCTTTTAGACACTATATGCACTATTCGGCGAGCCCAAGTTCCCGGTGAGCAATTTTGGGAAGTATCCAAGAGGGTGCAACATTTAGTGAATTTTGAGCGATTTTTTCCGGTTTTTACATACCCATGCTACTTCAACCGAGATTTTGAGGGTCAAGATGACCTCGGATCAAACTTTTGGCAACACACTACAGAAAGAGCAGCTCGAGATCTTGACATCATAGGCCTCCAAATTTTGAAAAGCGCCTTTGAGGAAGCCCCCGTGAGCTAATTGGTTTAAGGTGGCTTAAGCCATCTTAAGGAAAATTGGGAAATACCCACCCTACTTCAACCGAGATTTTGAGGGTCAAGATGAACTCAGATCAAACTTTTGATAAGACATTGCAAAAAGAGCAGCTCAAGATCTTGACGACATAGGTCTCCAAATTTTGAAAGCACCGCCGAGGAAGCCCCAATGAGCCCTTCAAGTTAAGGTGGCTTAAGCCACCTTAAGCTGCGGGTAATAGGCATTGAGGTACGATATGCCCCTGCAACCCCCCAGCTGGGGGGGGTGGCCCATTCCCCTCTGTTGTGCGTGCAGTGGGCGGCGTAGTGAGTGGTGGGATGCGGTGGTGTGCATCCCACACGTCGACCGAACATGGAATAAGGGATTTTACATGTCGACGGTGGCTGGGGGCTTGGAGGAATGCTAAAAACATTATCACAGATCGCGGTGATTAATAAGCTTTCGTACGGGCGAGTGGGGCTGACAGGGGGCAGCAGGGCCTTACAGAGGTGGCTTGGTGGGAGCAAGTGGGAGTGAAATGGTGATGGCTTGAGGTACGATATGCCCCTACTCTATGTGGAGGTGGGTGCGTGCAGGGGGGGCCACTGGGGGGGTGCAGATGGGTTAGTCGCCCACTGCCTTGACTGCACGCGTGAGTCGCGGGTAGGGGGGGGAGGTAGAGGAAAATTCTGGAAATGTGGCACGTCATAGAGATATGGTGCAATCCAGACTGCACGCGTGAGTCGCGGCTAGGGGTGGGGAGGTAGAGGAAAATTCTGGAAATGTGGCACGTCATAGAGATATGGTGCAATCCAGGAAGGTGTGCAAATGAGGTTAAATATGAGTTGCGTGAACCCAATGGGGTTGCCCCGAAGTGCTCATGGGGTCAGGAACACCGATATGGGGGGTGCCGTATATCTCTATGACGTGCAACCCCCCAGCTGGGGGGGGTGACCCATTCCCCTCTGTTGTGCGTGCAGTGGGCGGCGTAGTTAGTGGTGGGATGCGGTGGTGTGCATCCCACACGTCGACCGAACATGGAATAAGGGATTTTACATGTCGACGGTGGCTGGGGGCTTGGAGGAATGCTAAAAACATGATCACATATCGCGGTGATTAATAAGCTGTCGTACGGGCGAGTGGGGCTGACAGGGGGCAGCAGGGCCTTACGTCATAGAGATATGGTGCAATCCAGGAAGGTGTGCAAATGAGGTTAAATATGAGTTGCGTGAACCCAATGGGGTTGCCCTGAAGTGCTCATGGGGTCAGGAACACCGATATGGGGGTGCCGTATATCTCTATGACGTGCAACCCCCCAGCTGGGGGGGGTGACCCATTCCCCTCTGTTGGGCGTGCAGTGGGCGGCGTAGTGAGTGGTGGGATGCGGTGGTGTGCATCCCACACGTCGACCGAACATGGAATAAGGGATTTTACATGTCGACGGTGGCTGGGGGCTTTGAGGAATGCTAAAAATATTATCACAGATCGCGGTGATTAATATGCTGTCGTACGGGCGAGTGGGGCTGACAGCGTGACAGGGGGCAGCAGGGCCTTACAGAGGTGGCTTGGTGGGAGCAAGTGGGAGTGAAATGGTGATGGCTTGAGGTACGATATGCCCCTACTCTATGTTGAGGTGGGTGCGTGCAGGGGGGCCACTGGGGGGGGTGCAGATGGGTTAGTCGCCCACTGCCTTGACTGCACGCGTGAGTCGCGGCTAGGGGTGGGGAGGTAGAGGAAAATTCTGGAAATGTGGTACGTCATAGAGATATGGTGCAATCCAGGAAGGTGTGCAAATGAGGTTAAATATGAGTTGCGTGAACCCAATGGGGTTGCCCTGAAGTGCTCATGGGGTCAGGAACACCGATATGGGGGTGCCGTATATCTCTATGACGTGCAACCCCCCCCAGCTGGGGGGGGTGACCCATTCCCCTCTGTTGTGCGTGCAGTGGGCGGCGTAGTGAGTGGTGGGATGCGGTGGTGTGCATCCCACACGTCGACCGAACATGGAATAAGCAATTTTACATGTCGACGGTGGCTGGGGGCTTGGAGGAATGCTAAAAATATGATCACAGATCGCGGTGATTAATATGCTGTCGTACGGGCGAGTGGGGCTGACAGCGTGACAGGGGGCAGCCGGGCCTTACAGAGGTGGCTTGGTGGGAGCAAGTGGGAGTGAAATGGTGATGGCTTGAGGCACGATATGCCCCTACTCTATGTGGAGGTGGGTGCGTGCAGGGGGGCCACTGGGGGGGTGCAGATGGGTTAGTCGCCCACTGCCTTGACTGCCCGCGTGAGT
>LGRX02017842.1:0-11073 GCA_001247695.2 Cymbomonas tetramitiformis
GGAATGGCGAGCATCGCCTCATCATAAGCAACGGCAGCGTCCTCCTCCGTGACAAAGAGACCGACTTGGCGGCGTGGAATGAAGGTGGTGGCGGAGAACTTCCCTATGGTCGGGACCCACGCCACACCGAAGAAGCGCGACCACGTGTGCGGACTGTCGATGCGGCGCCCCTTGTCCTCCAGCTCTGCCCGTTCCCGCGCCCTGCTCGCCGTCGCCTCCCCTTCTACCAAGCTGCCCTCCGCCACGAAGTTCGTCAGCCACGCCGCGCCTGTTTCAGTGTTGAGGCGGCGCGCCTCTGTGTCGTAGGCCCTGGCGGCTTCGATCGCCCCTTGTGGCCCATGGAAGCGGCCCAGGAACCGTTTCCCAAGCTGGGCCCGGTAGTACTGCCCCCCACGCATGAGGTGCACGCCGCGGAAGTGGGAGGGAGGGAGAGGGACGAACGGGGGAGCGGGGGGGAGAGGCTCGCCACAAGGGCCCGCCGTAGCGCCAACCTCGTTCTCCCCCAATGGCTTAGAGCACAGGGCGCATACACTCAGGGGAGGGGCGTGGGAGGCAATGAGGCGCCCGCAAGTGGCACAGAGCGTGCCGCACTCCGCCTCCGGAGCCGGAGTCTCACACACGCACCGTGAGGCAGGGAGCCGCAGAGCGCCAAGGGGGATGGGGTACGTAGCTTCCCCAGCCTCGTCCAAGAAGGAGATGCCATTGGTCCGGAGGGCATGCCTGGCGGCGCTCCGCGGCGGCACCGCCCCGCCAAGGGCCGCCCTCCCGAGTACCCGGCAGGCCTCCGGGATTCCCAGGGGGCGGCGGACCAGAGTCGAGAGGGTCTCCATGCTCTTGGAAAGTGTGTCCGCCAGCTCCACGCGCCTTGCCGCCGCGCACACCGCATCCAAGCGAGAGCCCCCCGCGGCATGTTTCCGCTTGCGAGGCCGGGAGATGAGGGGAGTGCCAGTTTCCGAGGGGGCACTGCGAGGTGCGCACCCCGCCACCGGGGCGCGTGTGGCGCCAGGGGGCTGGTGTGGGGGGGGCTCGCCCCCGGAGTCGTCCTCCCCGCTCGACGCCGGGGCATAAGTGCTGTCGTCGTCGTCCTCCTCAAAAATCGAGTCTCTGTTGCCCCCGGCTTCGGCCCTTGGAAGGTCCTTCTCCACGTCCTCTCTTTCGCTCTCTGCAGCGGAATCAGAGCTGGGCGGTTCCGCGGGACCCGAGCTGGGCGGTTCCGCGGGACCCGAGCTGGGCGGTTCCGCGGGACCCGAGCTGGGCGGTTCCGCGGGACCCGAGCTGGGCCGTTCCGCAGGCTTTTGGAAGGTATCATTACTTGCATTCGAGCTGGTTCCACATCCCATCTCGGAGAGTAAATTTCGAATAGCTTGTCTTCACTTGAGCAAATACATATTTCTTGCGCGGTGAGGGAGACCTGGTGCCAGCGTGAGCACTGTTGAGAGCTCTTTTCACAGCCAAACTTTTCACGGCAGTAGTTCCCCTGCGCAGCCAAAGCACTCTGCTTCTCGCCTAGCCTTGTGGCCACGGTCCGGCGTTTTCTGCCCCAAAGTGCTCAGAAGCCCTCGTCGTTCGCCACCGAGTTCCATTCGAGCTGCAGCAAAGTTTCCGCCTATGCTGCTCAACCTGTCCGGGCCAGTCGGAGTGTTGAGTAACCAACGCAAGAAACTGGAGCACCCTCAGCGCCTCCACGTGTCCCCCAGCCGCAGCCGAGTGCGCGGGCGTCCAGCCGTAATTGTCGGCATGGCTGAGGTCCGCGCGGGCATCCTGCAGCACCCTCAGCGCCTCCATGTGTCCCCCAGCCGCAGCCGAGCGCGCAGGCGTGCGGCCGTCATTAGCAGCATGGCTGAGGTCCACACCGGCATCCTGCAATGTCAATGTCAATGTCAGCTTTTGACGAAACGTGTGCATTGGAATCTCTTAAGCTCCACGCCCACGGGCCGCCCCGCCCGAATTTCGGGCCAAGACGAAGTTCCCTTGGTGGTGGGTATGGACGGGTGCCACCCCGCCCTAGAAGCTATGGCCGGTTGAACGGTGCAAGGGGTGTTACCCCCAAGCAGCAACCTCTGGGCCAGCGCCATGAGGGTTGCCCCTTTAGTGGTCGCAAGAGACAGGGACAGTATTCCCACTGCCCTCCTATCCAGGAGAGACAGACCGCACACGAACCGTGGGGGGCCGGGTGGTGTACCCATGGCCGGAGCCTGAACCTGGTGCAGACATTCTCCGAAACAGCCATGACGTTCCCCCGCGGAAGGCGCCCCACAAACTCGCATTCCCCCCGAGAATGTCGGAACCGAGAACACGAGTGTGCAGGCGAACCTCGAGGCACCCGCCACTTGGCAACGTCATAGCAATCTGCGCCCCCCCAAAAAGGCAGGATAAAAGAGTTGGCCTACATGAGTTGATGACCTCCCAGATGATTGAGCCTCGAGCTCGATGACATGAGTGGATGACCTCCCCAGATGATATGAGTGGATGGCCTCCCCAGATGATTGAGCCTCGATGAGCGCGTTGCCTCGCACAGTGGCGCCCCCTCCCTCTTTAGCTGAACGGTGCGAGTGGTGTGACCCCCAAGCATCAACCAAGGAGCTCGGAGGAGCCTTGCCATGCACCCGCCCCTTGCCCAGAGACCTTTGCACGCGTCACCCAAGAAACACCTGCAGCGCATTGCAATCTCGGGTCCCACCCATGAACACCTGCGGCGCATTGCAATCTCGTGTCTCCCCAGTCCAGGTTGCGCCCCTTCCCACGCCCTGCGGCCCCCCTCCTTATGGAACGCATAGCGCCCTGAGGGCCAGAAAGTGTGTGCCGCCAGTCAGAAACCAAAAACCTGCATCCCCAAGGAAAGGGCAAAACTCCCCAACCACCCCCCAAGAGGCGCACCGCACTTTGTCCCCTTACTCCCCCAGCATGCACTGCAGGGGGGCATGCACTGCAGGGCAAGGTGTCCGCACAGGTCAGTCATCCTCAAGTGCGGCATCATCATCTTATACAGAAATACTTCATTGTTCTCTAGTCGGGTGCGAGGCGAGACGTGGCCATCGGAATGCTTTATGAGTTGCCTGCCACCCCAGAAGACGGTCCGTCCTGCGCTACATGCAAAGCCCTGCATTCACTGCCCGCGCGGAGCAGTACAGCAGGTTGCGGGTGCGGGGCGGGACTCTCCACCAATACGGGGGTCATCACTTTTGTTTCAAAGGACAGCCTCCTTTCTTAGGGAGAGCCCGCCTAGTCCTGCCGCCCCTCGCCCTGTGTATTGACACCACACGGGGTGCCCGGAGCGGAGCCGGGGGAAGAGCTAGCTACTGAGGGTCCGATGGAGTCGGTGGTGTTGGTGTCGCCTTCGCTGCGCCTGATTGCGGCCTCTTGGTTGCTCCGCTTTCTCCTCTTCCTTTCCATCCCGCACAACCTTTGGCGCGGCTTGCGCTTGCCTCCGCGCGGCAGGGGGGGGGGAGAGTGCATGCAGAGGGGAGGGGGGTTGGCATATCGCCCCGCCGTGTCCAGTTCATCCACGCCTCCGCCCGCCGGCCACTGCTCACCCGCTCTCGCGCCCGCCGCAGGCCGTCCCGTCGTGTCCAGCTCGTCCGCGCCTCCGTCCACCGGCCGCCGCTCCCCCGTTCCCGCGCCTGCCGCATGCCGCCCCGCCGTGTCCAGCTCGTCCACGCCTCCGTTCGCCGGCCGCTGCTCATCCACACCTCCGTCCGCCGGCCGCCGCTCTCCCGTTCCCGCGCCTGCCGCATGCCGCTCCGCCATGTTCAGCTCGTCCACGCCTCCGCCCGCCGGCCGCTGCTCATCCACGCTGGGGCCACTCGCCTGCCCCTTCGTCACGTTCAGCTCGTCCACGTCCCTGCCCGCCGCACGGCGCTCACCTGTGTCACCGCCCAACATCCGCTGCACGTCCACACCCCGCTCGTCCTCGCCCGCAACCAGCACATCCCCACCGGGAGGATTCCTCCGTGTCTTGCCCGTCGTCCGCTGCTGCTCTAGGCCCGTCACACCCGCACGCCCGGCGGCTGGCTGCCCAGGCGGAGGGCTGTCGTCAGCTGCAGACATCGGCGTGGCCTGCCCTACTGTGCCACTGCTCACCGCATGCCGTTCAGCATGGCTCCCCGTCTCGGCCACGTCCGGCTCGCTCCTGTCCGCATTGATCTGCCGCCACTTGCCCGCTCTCTCCTGCTGCGCCACCGCCGGCGCGCCCGCCAGCTCCGCGTCCTCATCGACCGCCCGTGGCGGTTGGAGCCTCCGACGACCCGAGCAGGTCCCCGCAAGGCAGTGGTACCACAGCTCGCCCGCTGCGCTGACCCGCACACAGAAGTTGTTGCTGCGGTGGGTCTCCCCTTCCCGGACGGCGCACGCTCGCCCATCAGGCCCGTTCACAAAGTACACTGAGGCTCCGCCCTCCGCCAGTGCCTTGGGGGCGCCCCAAGTGCGCGCTCCTTCATGGCCCTGCAGCCTGGTCACCGCCATCCTCGCCAATCCTTCAGCCGTCGCTGCCTCCCCCGGCGCCAGCGCATGCAGTGCACCCTCCACCGCGCTCCCCACAACCGTCGCCCCCGGAGCCCGCTCCACAGGAGTCGCGCCGCCCACCTTTTCGCCTGCTGGGCGCAGCGTCTCAGCGTCCGCGGGGACGTTCGTCACAAAGAAGTCCTCCAGGTCTGCTGTAGCACCCCAGCCTTCGACCGGCAGGAGCCAGTTCCGTTTGCCAGTCTTGCAGCTGAGCGCCGTTCTGAGGCACTGAGTCTTGCCGTACGGCGCCTCATCGACCCACCGGAGGAGGTCCGCAATGCCAGTCACCGTCGTTGTCGGCTCTGCCGCCGCCTTTTGTCTCCGCAGCCTGCGCCGGAACTCCCCGCGCTCAATGGGTCCCCCCAGCCGCTTGCGCAACAGCACATGGAACGACGACTTCTCCTTGGTGCACGCCCCTAGGACCAGGAAGGCCTCGTCTGGAGTGTCCTCCTGGCCCACATACTCACGCTCAAGGAACGCTTTGATGCCAGCAACGGAGAGGGCAAGGGTCTCCCGGTGGTGCGCATCGAGCGCCTCCAATGAGACCGGCTCCGGGAGCTCCACCTTCCGGTCGATGTCCCAGTAGGCGCACGAGTCGTCGGAGATGACCTCGAAGAAGCTGCACATGTCACGTGTGTCTTCGCCGTCGTGCACCCTCGAGATGAGGGAGGCCGCCTCCGTGAATGTCGCCACCGGCGTGCCCAAAGTGCTTCCAACTCGCACCCGTCAGCTCCAGCGCGCAGTTCCACCCGCGCCACGCCTTGTAGCGGAGCGATCTGCCCCGTTGCCGCGCGCCTTTGAACCAGTCGAGGCCGAGCATGGGGACCTCCGGCGGCTCGGGCGGCATCCCACTGAGCCGGCCGGTGCCCTCCGCACCTGCTGTCCTAGGAGGCACATGCGCCGCATCCATGGCTGCTCCAATCCCATCTCCACGTGATGGATCCCCCGCGACCGCCATTGTAGGCCACACGTTGTCTCCCGAGCGCCTCGGAGAGCTGACGCCGTCCTGCCCCGCAGCGGGCAGACGGGTGGGCTCGCAAGCAGGCAGCGCACCCACGGATGCCCTTGCAGACCCGTTGGTGGGGCCCGATGCATCTCCCGCACGGGCGTTCGTGGCCTCTTCCCGCCGAAGCAGCGGGTGGTCCCTGTCGATGATGCGCAAAGCGATCCGCTGCCGAAAGCCTGGGCACCTCCCGTTCGTGACCTCGGCCACCCGCCCCCGCCAGATCCCAAGCCTCTCCAAATGCCCCAAGACCATCACGCCGCAGTCGTGCAGGCGCCCAGCCGCATTGGCGCGCGTCTGGATCGCAACATTCCCCGTCCAGAGACGTTTCTTGCCACCGCGTCCACCGTAGCGCACACCAGTGCGTACTTCTTGTTTGACTCGCCCGCCTTCTCCTTATCCGTAAAGCGCAACACGGTGGGTAACTCTTCTAAAGAGCCATTTAGGCGGGCGCATAGGTCCTTCTCCACGTCCTCTCTTTCGCTCTCTGCAGCGGAATCAGAGCTGGGCGGTTCCGCGGGACCCGAGCTGGGCGGTTCCGCGGGACCCGAGCTGGGCGGTTCCGCGGGACCCGAGCTGGGCGGTTCCGCGGGACCCGAGCTGGGCCGTTCCGCAGGCTTTTGGAAGGTATCATTACTTGCATTCGAGCTGGTTCCACATCCCATCTCGGAGAGTAAATTTCGAATAGCTTGTCTTCACTTGAGCAAATACATATTTCTTGCGCGGTGAGGGAGACCTGGTGCCAGCGTGAGCACTGTTGAGAGCTCTTTTCACAGCCAAACTTTTCACGGCAGTAGTTCCCCTGCGCAGCCAAAGCACTCTGCTTCTCGCCTAGCCTTGTGGCCACGGTCCGGCGTTTTCTGCCCCAAAGTGCTCAGAAGCCCTCGTCGTTCGCCACCGAGTTCCATTCGAGCTGCAGCAAAGTTTCCGCCTATGCTGCTCAACCTGTCCGGGCCAGTCGGAGTGTTGAGTAACCAACGCAAGAAACTGGAGCACCCTCAGCGCCTCCACGTGTCCCCCAGCCGCAGCCGAGTGCGCGGGCGTCCAGCCGTAATTGTCGGCATGGCTGAGGTCCGCGCGGGCATCCTGCAGCACCCTCAGCGCCTCCATGTGTCCCCCAGCCGCAGCCGAGCGCGCAGGCGTGCGGCCGTCATTAGCATTAGCATTAGAGTAGCTTTGACCGTCGCTCCGGCGAGACGCTTATATGGACTTGCTCCCAAGGCCGCTCCTCAGCGGAGTTCCTCGTTCAGGAGTGCGGATGGCTGCCACGCCACCCCGTCCACGTGCGCTCGTAGCCAAGTACGGCCTACCACGATATACCCAAGGTACGTGTGGCACCATTGCTGGCGGCGACCGGCATTGGGCATGGAGCTTTCAGGGAGGGTGGCTTGTTCGGACGCCCCGGCCTTCCCTCCCCGGATCCGTCCGCCCTCCCCCACCATAAATCGGTTCACGCCTCCTAGAGAACGCACCGGGCGACCGGGGATCCCTTGAGGGGCGAAGGATTGCGGGGCCGAGGCCAGAGCGCCACGGCCGCGTGGCACCGCGCCGTCCGGGTCACACCCCTGTACGCCCGCAGGCCTCATCGGGGCTCAGTCCAGACCCGGCCCTCGCGCAGAGCCACGCGGCCGTCTCGCCAATCAGCCTCAACCCCGGAATACTTCGCCCCCACCGGGCCCGGGGGGGACGCCAGTCAAAAGGCACCAGGGGGGCGAGGCTCGCCATGGCGTTTCACGGCCATTATCCCCAAAAAAGAAAGTGGAGGCGTCCTGGCCGCCCGAGAGAGTCCTAGCTACCCAAGTGCAACGTCAATGAAGGCTGAGCGCGAGTGCTGTGCCGCGCGGGCCCAAGAAAAACCATCCCGTTCCCGGTGCGCTGAGGCCCACTGCGTGGCGCGCTACCCCAATCCCACGTCCAGGAGTTCCCAGCGCTGCCCCCCCTCCCCCACACCCACGCACCGCAACCAGGTTGGCGTTCGAGGATCACGGCAAAAACCGGACCGGCATGCAATGCACTGGACCTTGGCAATGTACGGGAAGACTCAACGCGGCCGGCGAGAGCACAGACCCCACCCCTGTGTGTCCGCCGCAGCAGCCACGTCGGGGATCAAGACCAGGCCCAGAGTCTCGCGGCGCGGAATGCAAGATACGGTGCCATGCCAAACTGAGGGCTGAGGTTGGCGAGGACCGAGGTAGGAATCGAGCGTTGTGGTAGGGTGGGGTAGACCCGCCGAGGCGAAGTGCAATGCGCTCGGGGCTAGCGACGCGACAGCAACCCCCCCCGGGGTGACGGGCACACAAGAGCAATTTGTAGCAGCGTTCACCCCCTTGCGGTAGATGCTGAAAGGTAGTAGAGCCCACCAACCCCCCCCACACCCACCTCCCGAGACGGCGCACCCCGTACCCACCTCATACCCTAGGATGGCGTGCACGTCCCGAGCCGGGATGAAAACAACCCACAGGCCGGCTCAGGGGGGCGGGGCGCCTTGGAGCCCCACCCCACAGGGCATACACGAGCAAGGCATTCAGGACATGGAACGCTTTTTTTTTTCTTTTCTTTTTTCCCCCCAAGGGACTCGGTCTGAATTAAGAGATGAATATATTATTTCTAGAAGAGTGTACGGAGAGAGAAGAGTCTCGACATTCTGTCACCAAATGCGTCGTGAGTTGCCTGCCAGCCTCAGAGACAGTCCGTCTAGTGCTACATGCATCATCCCTGCAATTCACTGCCCGCGCAGAGCAGCACAGCAGACCGCGGGTGCGGGGCAGGACTCTCCACCAATACGGGAACTATCAGTGTGTTTCAACGACAGAGTCCTTTCTTAGTTGGAGAGCCTGCCATGTCCTGCCGCCCCTAGTTCTGTGCACTGACACCGCTTGGGGTGCCCGGAGCGCATTCCGCAGCCGGGGGAAGAGGCACACTATTGAGGATCCGGCGAGGTTGGGGGCCTCGTTGCTTCCGCTGCCGTGCTCGCATGCTCCGCCTCCTGCTTGGCTCGCCTCCTCCTATTCCTCTCTGGCACGCTCAGCCTGCGGCGCTTCTGGCCCTTGCCCTCACGCGGCAGGGAAGGAGGAGGGTGCGAGGGAAGGGGAAGGGGGCTGACGTCCATCGGAGCGGAGGGGGATGCGGAAGTGGAGGCGGAGGGGGCGGAAGATGGGAAGGCGGGTGGGGAAGCGGATGGGGGCGGAGGTGGAGGCGGGGGGTGCGGAGGGGGCGGGTGCGGGTCGGCGGATGCGGGCCGGAGGCGGATGGGGCGAGAACACGGGAAGGCGGGTGGGGAAGCGGATGGGGGCGGGGGTGGAGGCGGAGGGGGCGCAGAGGGAGGCGGGTGCGGGTCGCGGGAATGCGGGAATCGGGGACGGAGGGAGGCGGAATGGCGCGCGGGGGTGAGTATGGAGGGAAGGCGGGGCGGGGGGCGAAGGAGGCGGAGGCGGAGGCGGGGGCGGGGCGGGGGCGGAGGCGGAGGCGGGGGCGGAGGCGGCGGAGGCGGAGGCGGAGGCGGAGGGCGGAGGCGGAGGCGGAGGCGGAGGCGGAGGCGGAGGCGGAGACGAAGGCGGAGGCGGAGGCGGACGCGGAGGCGGAGGCGGAGGCGGAGGCGGGGGCGTCCCGGTGGAGGAGAGTGGGACCACATGCGGGGGAAGGCGAGGGGGAGAGGCGGCGCCTCCGTCTTGCTGGCGATCTCCTGTCATCGCGCATCATCGCATCGGATATGTCGTCGAGGACCATGGCGTAGGGGTTTCCCTCAGCCAGCGGGGGAGGGGATGATGGTGTTCCCGGGCGAGCGGGCGGCGTTCGGGGCCCGCTAGTGGTGCTCGCCGCGCCCTGTACGTCCTCTACGCGGGGGCGCTTCGCAGCTGGTGGGGAGCGGGCGGAGGCGGGTCGACTGACGAGGGCAGTATGACGGGGGGCGGCGTCCAAGGGGCCACCGGGGCGGGGCGGAGGGGGGCGTGAGGGTGGGGATGGGGAGGTCGCGGTCGCGGGTCCCTTGGTGCCCGATATCCGTTCTGGTTCCTCTTCGGCAGCCAAGTCCATCAGCGCGGGTGGAGGCATCGGACGGTTCTCGGCACGGTCGGCGCTCTGCCCTTGTTCTACCGGAGGGGGTGCTCCAGTCAGCGTCGTGCCCAAATCCAAGAAGGAGGCGGAGGCGGAGGCGGAGGCGGAGGCGGAGGCGGAGGCGTCCGGGTGGAGGAGAGTGGGGCCACATGCGGGGGAAGGCGAGGGGGAGGGTCGGCGTCTCCGTCTTGCTGGTGCTCTCCAGTCATCGCGCATCATCGCATCGAATATGTCGTCGAGGACCGCGGCGTAGGGGTTCTCCTCGGCCAGCGTGGGAGGGGATGATGGCGTTCCCGGGTGAGCGGGCGGCGTTGGGGGCATGCCAGTGGCGGAAGTGGAGGCGGATGGGGGGGGCAGAACACGGGAAGGCGGGTGGGGAAGCGGATGTGGGGGCAGGGGTGGAGGCGGAGGGCGCGGAGGCAGGTTTGGGTCGGCACGAATGCGAATCAGGGACGGAGGGAGGCAGGGCGTGGAGGTGGAGGCGGAGGGCGAGAAAGCGGTGGCTGAGGGAGGAGCAGCGGAGGGGGCAAGGCGGGCCCCGAGAGGTGGGGGCACCGGGTGGGGATGGGGGGCGGGGGGCTGGCGCGGAGGGTGGAGGCGGAGGGGGCCGTGGGAGGAGGGGAGGCTGAGCGGGACGGCGGAGGGCCAGATCCAGGGCCCGTCGGGAGGGGCGGAGGGCTGAGGGAGGTGGGAGAGTAGGGCCGGGGGTCGGGGGCGGAGGTTGGCGGGGGCTTTCCGGAGTCGGATGGCGGCAAGGGCAACGGAGAGGGGGCTAGGAGTGGCAGGCCCATCAGAGTGGTGGCAGGGGGCATGAGGTGCGGCAACACGGTGGTGGAGGCCGGGGGAGCCAGCAAAGCAAGGGCAGAGGGGGTCGCCATGGAACACGGCGGTGGTGGAGGCAGCAAGCCAAGAGCGGCAAAGGGTGGGGGAGTCGCAAGATGAGAGCGGGCAGGAGGGATGGAAGGGGTGGAGGGTGGGCGGGAAGGTGGAGAAAGTGGAGGCGGCAGAGAGGGCAAAGCGGGGCCGGAGGCTGGGGGTGGTGGGGGTAGCGGGGCGGGGGCGGAGGCGGAGGCGGAAGGAGGTGAAGGCGGCAGAGCGGAGGGGACAGGGGACGACGGGGGCAAGGGGACCAGGGCGGAGGGAGATGGAGGTCCCATGGTGGAGGCGGAGGGCTGCGAAGGTGGAAGGTCTACGGTAGAGGGTGGCAGGGGTGGAGAGGTGGGGGCGGAGGGTGGAGGAGTGAGGGGGATGGAGGCGGAAGTCGGAAGGGGAGGCGGCGCCGGAGCGGGTCCCGAGGGAGGGCACGGCACCGCGGGGAGGGCCCGCGAGCCACACCCCGGGCTCAAACAGAAGTATGTCACACCTCCACAGGGCATGACACCGATGGAGAAGTTGTTGCGGCGGTGCACCTCATCGGGATTGGCGAAGCACCCGCGGCCGTCAGGCCCGTTGGTGAAGTAAACCGAGAGCAGCCCCCCGGCCCCCCGAGGAGCCACCTGCGCCTCCGTGCACGTCGC
>LGRX02017849.1:0-21733 GCA_001247695.2 Cymbomonas tetramitiformis
TCCTCAGGTCCCTCCAAACGCGAGCCGTGTCTCCTCAGGTCCCTCCAAACGCGAGCCGTGTCTCCTCAGGTCCCTCCAAATGTATGCCGTGCTGAAGATTCGGCCGAGTGCTGCAGCTCCCCCTCGCAGTGTGTGGAGACGCGTCGCCACGTGGCTGCCTCTGCAGTTGCAACTTGTGGCGGTGTTGCGCCCTGCTTTTGTTAGCGCATGAGCAAACTCCTTGGATAGCTCGGGTGGGGAATCGGCCAATGCCGGCCAATGAGCAAACTCCTTGGATAGCTCGGGTGGGGAATCGGCCAATGCCGGCCAATGAGCTGGCATCCGTGCTCTTGTGTGAGCAGCCGAGAAGGGTGACGTGGCGGAGGGCCTGGCCGGGGAGCCGAGAAGGGTGACGTGGCGGAGGGCCTGGCCGGGGAGCCGAGAAGGGTGACGTGGCGGAGGGCCTGGCCGTTGAGCCGAGAAGGGTGACGTGGCGGAGGGCCTGGCCGGGGAGCCGAGAAGGGTGACGTGGCGTAGGGCCTGGCCGGGGAGCCGAGAAGGGTGACGTGGCGGAGGGCCTGGCCGGGGAGCCGAGAAGGGTGACGTGGCGGAGGGCCTGGCCGTTGAGCCGAAAAGGTTGACGTGGCGGAGGGCCTGGCCGGGGAGCAGAGGAGACAAGCGGGACACCCTGGAGACCAGCGGTGCCGACAGCGGGGCTGAGGAGATCCCCCCACCCCCATACCAAGAGGTGATGGCCAGAGGGACGGAGGGCGAGGAGGCCATGGTTGAGGCAGCGAGCAGTGCGACAGAGCAGAAGCGCGAGGCGCGGTCAAGCAGCAGAGGTACTGTGCCCGCATGGTCGTAGGGAGGGTGCAGGGATTCCGGGGGGCTTGGGGGTCAGAGCAAGATACTTTCATCAGGCCGCCTGGGTTGAGGTAGCGGCACAGCGGCATGCCTGAGCAGGCATGTCGCTATTCGCCATGGAGGCAGCTGCTTGTGGACCGCAGTGCCTGGCGCACGTGCCTCTGCTTCCATCCATGCATTCAGAGGGGATGGGCGCTACAGGAACGGATGCACTTTCTGGGCATTGCCGAATCACTGCCCAGACATGGCGAGCCTGGGGTCACAGGTGTTGGCTGGGCCATGCAATGTATGGCATGTTTGATGCTTCCGAGTCAGCAATGGTACACTGTGCATGCCTTAGAGCGGCTTCTTCTGATGCTCCTTGTGTCGGGGTAATCAGGACGCCGAAACAGCAGCAAAGGCCCACAAGCACTACAATCAGACCTGAACGCCATCGAGGACCGCGGACGGGAGCTTAAGCAGAAGAAACTCGAGTTGCGACGGCTGATGATGCTACTCGGGGATCAGTCCCCGGGTCAGTGAGAAGCTCTGAATACGAAGGTCGTTTCTGCGGATCCGGTGTCTGCGCTTGATTGCCTTTTTGCCGGGAGCTTTAGTAGTTGCGCCGGGCGCGTTTGCACGACTCTTAAGAATACTCCCGCAGAGGTTTCGCTGATGCGTAAACATCTCCCATCTGCTGCGAGACCATTTGTTCACAATATGTATATGTGAACAATGTGTTTTGCCCTGTGAATGTATCGCGATGGCATCTGGCAGGACAAATGTGGCAACTGTGGTAAAAGCACAAAATGATAATGATAGCATGCTGTATGAGTATTCTGAGACCTGCTACACCGATGTTGCTATTGCTTTATTATGCAGGAGTCCCATAACTCTGCTATCTTGATAACTTGATAATCAAACATTTAAAAAACCGATGTGGGTGACGTCTAGGAAAAGGCTTATATACGGGTTTTTTTGCTGTCGGTACTTTTTTAAGCTACTGGAGAGCTACAACAGAGAAAGGCAATGCTACCACTTTCAAGCTACGTCTGCATATAGTCATCGCTGTAATCTCTGGTCGAGTACTGATGATGAAAGTTATTACGCAGGCTGTTACATAAACTCGATACTTTGTAGTAGTGTTTGCGATCTACTCTTGAAATTTTACAGGTACACACAAAGCACGATCGTCTCTTAGAATTTTACCGATTACTACTTACTGCAAGTGCTTTCCCGCGCAGACTTTGATGCTCAGTTCATACATGATACCAAATTAAGGTAAATAATTGTCTTTGACCGATGCTTACTTATGCGGTGTCGTGTGATGCCTGCACACACAAAGGCGAAAACTTGTCAGTCACGATGCGAAATCGTTTGTAGATTTCCTAAAAAAGAAATTCTCCTGCCATCACAAGACCACACACTTTTTAATGGAGAGTTCTGCGGATCCCACAGGACACTTTAATTCTGAGGATGCTTGAGGCGCACAAAGGATTCATTCAACCTACAAGTTGTGGACATCGCATCGAACTAAATAACTACGGACGGTTTACGGTACTAAAACATCACCTTTCCATAGCATGGTCGGCAAAGACCGAGGAAAGTTCCCGCCAGGGACAAGCCCCAGTCGTGTTGCTACTTTTTGGATGAAGTACTCTCAACAAAGCGGGTCCCGCCAGGACAGGGCCCAGTCGTGCGGGAATACAATCACAAGAACCACTAGCATACACCAATAACAAGCGGGTGAGATGAAGGGCAAAGTGCACAGGGATGCGGGCAAGGCAGCCACCGACCGTCCAGCACACTTTTACCGAAATTCAAACCCAGCGCTTGCGCCGACGAGGGTGATTATAAGCAACATAAGGTATCGGTCAGAGCATAAAGTGCTTGTTGGGCAAAAGTATTCACATGCTATCGGTTGACGTGAAGCAAAGCTACTGAACAGAGCGGCCGCCACAATCAGTCACTGCCGCGAGAAGCTTAGGAAAATGAAGTAGTGTGAGGCTATAGGTGTTCGTATTTGAAATTCCCATCGAGTGAGCGAAACTAAATCTATCAGCAAATCGCATATGCCAACGCAACATCGCACACCGCAACTCGGGATATATCCGAGTATATCAAATATCGCGAGTCTCCGCTCGACTGCGAGGTGAAATGCTCATCGGCATGTGACATGACTGCAAGTGTTGCATGCCACACAGACTAGACGTCAGCACTCGTTCATTCCGAGGCCTTCGAATAAGTATATGTAAACTTCGCATTGAGCGCTGTTTAAAAGCCGACATTAGTTAGCACTTGGGCGCGCTCAACCGGTTTAGGATCGTCTGGATTTAAATCCCCCATTATCGTCGTGTAAATCCGGATCCGCTTTTCGCAAATACACACTTAACTGGGTTGAATCTCAATATAAGACCCACAGTACCCAGATTTTAAAGGGAATTGCCGCGGCATGCACCGAGAAATGTTCTTATGAGGTATCGGTGGAAATGTCTTTTCGAGGCCTGAAAACCGATGCCATATGTGGATGTTTCTCGCTTGCTGAAGTGCGTTACGAGTGTTCGCATTTGAAGGATGTGTGAGGGTTGGTTAGACACGCACTCAACCCCCCATTACATATAAAGGCTAGCCTGGCATGTGGCACGTGTGGGCGGTACGTTTATGCATAATTTGACGATTTTTCGAAAAAAATGACATTTAGAAGTGTTAGAAGGTAGGAGAAGTTTGGAGAAGGTTTGGACAAACTCAAAAATGTAAAATTTTGACATCTCGGGTTTTGGAGTAGCCGTGCGGGGCCATTTCGTTTACTGCAAATACCATGGAATCAAGTTGTGCACATGGAATGCTCGCGCGACACATTAATAAGTTTATAAAAGGCCATTACAAGGTTTGGGAAGGTGCAACATGATAGTAGAAGGCAGTAAAAAGTTGCATATCCAATATTTTAGGGTTTTAGGGTTGCTGGCGGGGTGGTGTGGGTGAAATATTAGTTGTGAGAGGGGGTTCGGCGTATGCGGGGTCCGCTATAAAGTGCACAATTTCGGGAAATGATGATATTACACGGTTTGATATTTTTGGAGAAGTTTGGAGAAGGTTTGGACAAACTCAAAAATATGAAAATTTGACGTTTAGGGTTTTGGAGTAGTCGTGCGGGGCCATTTTGGTCACTGCAAACAGCAGGAAATCGAATTTTGCACTTGGCATGCATGCGCGGCATATGAATGTGTTGCTACAAGGCCAATAACAAGCGGGAAATGATATTATATGATTTAATATTTTTGGAGAACATTGGAGAAGGTTCGTAGAAACAAAATAATGCAATATTTTGATATTTTGGGTTTTGGAGGAGCCGCGCGGGGCCAATTTGTTCACTGCAAATATCAGGATGGTTGCCGTGTTATGCACACGGGCGATGTTTTGAAAAGAGCAATTCGATATGCAAGTGCATTTCCATGTTTATATTCCAATGCTCATATACAACCTAATGTATGAATACTTGCAAGTGACATTATGACCGTAGTGTCAGATTATTACAGTTATGCAACATTGTAGCTTACTGTAGCACGAAGAACCAAGATACGGCTCTCGGGACAGCTCAATAGCACTTTTAGTTAGGCAAACGATTTCTAAGCTAGCGCCTGTCGAACAGCTCTTCCAAGGAAACGCGTGAGCGTGAAGCCCCACGAGCAAGGTCCTGCAATTGATCCGCGGTCAGGGTGAAAAGCTGCTGAGGTTGGGCGAGCTGCTGTGGTTGGGCGAGCAACTGCGGTTGCGCGAGCAGCTGGGGTTGCGCGAGGAGTTGCGGTGGTTGCGCGAATAGCTGGGGTTGCGCGAGCAATTGTGGTTGCAGCTGGTAGGATTGCTGAAGCTGCGAGAGCTGCTGGAGCTGCTGAAGTTGTTGCCGCTGTTGAAGCTGCTGGAGTTCTTGCAGCTGTTGAAGCTGCTGAGGCTGCTGCACCGGTTGAAGCTGTTGGGGCTGCAGCAACGGTTGAAGCTGCTGGAGCTGCTGCATCTGTTGAAGCTGCTGGGGTAGCTGCACCTGTTGAAGCTGAGACTGGGGCTGCGAGAGTTGCTGCAGCTGCAGGGGCTGCTGCGGCTGTTGCAGCTGCTGGGGCGGCAGCACCTGTTGAAGCTGAGACTGGGGCTGCGGGAGTTGCTGCAGCTGCAAGGGCTGCTGCGGCTGTTGAAGCTGCTGAGGCGGCAGCACCTGTTGAAGCTGAGACAGGGGCCGCGGGAGTTGCTGCAGCTGCAAGGGCTCCTGCGCCTGTTGAAGCTGCTGAGGCGGCAGCACCTGCTGAAACTGCTGGGGCTGCAGCACCTGATGAACCTGAGACTGGGACTGTGGGAGTTGCTGCAGTTGCTGGGCCAGGAGGAGTTCCTCCTGCTGCTGGGCCTGCGGGACGTCCTGACGAACTGCTTCCGGACTTGAGATCATTGATGGTAGCGGGGGAACCATCTGCACCCCTTCAGAGACACGGACTCCACCCTCCGTCCCTTGCTCCGCCGTGGGCGTCGCCGACGCCGCAGGTGCCGGTCGCGGTTCCTCGGAGGCCGGCACTTGCGGCACGAGCGTCTCCAAACTAGCGCGCTCCAGCTCTAAGCGCCGGTCCAGTGCGCTCTGCTGTCTCTGCTCCAACGCTTCCAAGCTCCGACCAAACTCCTCTCCCTGCTTCCTCAACAGCTCCTCCAACTGTTCACTCGTCACGCCCACCTGCACAGGTCCACTTCTTCCTTCCTCTACCTCCACCTGCGCCGCCAGTGGGACCGCCAGCACCCCACTGCCGACACTTGACCTCCGGCCTCGAGAACGACCACCTCCAGCTTTCCCCGTGCCTTTCCCCATGCCAGCATCAAGTGCCCTACCCGACACGTCGCTCGGTGCTTGGCTCCCCCTTCGGTGTGGAACGGCCAGGTGCGCAGGCGCGGCAACCCGCTTCTGCAAGGTGTAGCCGTCAGCCAAATCCGACCTCATGCGCTTTCTTCCCGAGGCCCCTTTAGACACAATTGTCTCATGCGGTGTATCCTCCGTGACCGTATCCCCCTCGGAACCCGCGCCCCCACGGCTAGGGGCAACCGATGCCGCGTCCTTGTCCACGAAGAGGTAGTCGTCACGGGTAACGCTCGCTCCTAACTCCACCCGGTCCGCAGTATTCACCTGCCTCAACGGGGCCCTCACCGACACGCCCTCCTGCAAGCCCTTCGCTTTTTCCACCGCAATCTGTTGTGGCACAAACTTCCTGAGGACCTGGTACACTTGGTCGATCTTCTCATTGTCACGGAAGTAAGCCTCCCCTCGGGCTTTGTCCGTTACGCCCACGTTCAGCTTGTTCATGCGGAAGGTGGGAAACATCTCCGGGTCGGCGTTCGGCCCATCGATTGGCCCCCCGCAATGGACAAACCACCCTTTATTCTTTATGTGCAGGATTGAGCCTACCACATACCCCCCCCGAGTGACCCTGGTGAAACACCACTCCGCCGTACGAGAATTTCCCGTTCGATTTCTCGGCGTATCCCTCCTTATCACCAAAGCCGTCGCCATACACATACCGCGGCCTATAGTTAATGTACTTGTTGTACTCGTGAACACGTTGCGGCAGATCCATGTCCTTCCACTGACTGGCCTTCCGCTGACGGTCACCTACGGGCAATGCCTGTGCGGGAGTGTTCGTGGGTTGCTCCGTCCGCCGCTCCCGCTTCAACAAGGGGCGGGGGCGCCGATGCCGACGGCTCCGCAACCAAGGGCAAGGCAGGTGCCGGAGTGTCCGCGGGTTGCTCCGCCGATCCCGACGGCGCGTCCAGTGCCACCCCCGCGGTCTCGGATGCGGGCACCTCCGTGCTCGTGGGGGCGGGAGCATCCGCGGGTTGATCCGCCGCTCCCGACGGCTCCTCTACACCCCCCTGAACGACCTCGGGTGTGGCCGCTTCAAGGGGCGGGGGAGCCGATGCCGAGAACTCCGAAAACATGGACAAGGCAGGTGCCGGCGTGTCCGCGGGTTGCTCCGCCGATCCCGACGGCGGAGCAAGTACCACCCCCGCGGTCTCGGGTGCGGGCACCTCCGTGCTCGTGGGGGCGGGAGCATCCGCGGGTTGCTCCGCCGATCCCGACGGCTCCTCTACACCCCCCTGAACGACCTCGGGTGTGGCCGCTTCAACAAGGGGCGGGGGAGCCGATGCCGACGGCACCACCGCAAGCAACGGCAAACTCTGCTGGAAGGCGCCTTCCAGCAGCATAGCACCTTTTTTTTGCCAGAGCGTCTTCCTCCGCTTGCGAGGTTGGGTAGCGGCCGTGCGTTTCGCCATGCACTCCGGCCTACCACAGCAGCTCACCTCTTCTATGCCCTTGCTCAAAAGGCACATGTTGTGGTACTGCGCACCGCAGTGCGAGCACCTGTGCACTCCACGTCCATCATCCTTCTCGCAGATATAGCAGCACTCATCAGCTGCTGGCGGTGGGGTTGAGGGCGGAGGAGGCAGTTGCGATCCCGTGGCGAGCCCACCTAATTCATACAACACCAAAACCATGCGCGTTTACACAAGTAGGACGAGAAAGATAAATAGAACTAAAAACACATCACGACGGTCAATTATTGGACCACTTTGAAAAATGTGCTCACCAGCGTCGCCGTCTTCGGCGCGCTAGTAGGCCAGTCCAAGGACTTTCTTCGAGAACTCTGCGCTTCCTTGGCCAAGCCCCGCAACGCGCGGGGAGCGTGAATTGAGGCCAGCGTTTCAACGGTGGCCTCGGTGGCATCTCCCTCCACTTCAGCAGCAGTACACTCTGATTGCTGCTCGCACTCCTTGCGCCCACAGTTCTTTTGCATTGTGAGCATACCACATTCGGCCGTCCCGAATTTTCGCTGACATGAAGGATGGAAACCACCTCCACAAACACTACAAGTCATAATGGTCGCGCTTTTCTTGCAATAAACGCAGCACTTCCCAAGCTGAGGACCACACTGCTTGCATTCTACTCCAACCTCCCGATCGTTAGAACACGCGAAATGAAAGTAGCCCTGGCACGTCTTGCATTTGATCTTCGGTGCAATAGTTTTGGGGACCGCACAATCGCGGACCACACATTTCACTACATTCTCTTCTTTCTTCTTCGAAAGAGCTTTGTTGACAGCCTTTGCTCCACGGTTCGCCCCCATGTTTCTGGGGCAAGGTGTTAACGTGCTACTTACTCTTAGGTTTCAGGAGCATAAGTCAATTTAAAAGTAAAGGCGGAGTCCTGGGCCTTCAAGTCCGTCCAGAACTCCAAAGCGCCACATCACGATGCACATACAAACATCCCACGCAAAAATATTTGGCTGTGGAACCCTAACAGATTTGGAGTCCGTCGATAAAACTTGATCGAACTCCAAAGCGCCACATCACGATGCACATAACATTATGTCACGGATATAAATTATGATGTGGAGCGCTGACAGATTTGGAGTCCGTCGATAAAACTTGATCGAACTCCAAAGCGCCACATCACGATGCACATAACATTATGTCACGGATATAAATTATGATGTGGAGCGCTGACAGATTTGGAGTCCGTCGATAAAACTTGATCGAACTCCAAAGCGCCACATCACGATGCACACAACATTATGTCACGGATATGAATTATGATGTGGAGCGCTGACAGATTTGGTGAATTCCAAAGCGCCACATCATGAAGCACTTCACGCCATTTCGAAGTGAAACGCGTTCGTATTCTTCAAGAATGTTACCGGTGATGGAAGTGCGAGGAAGCTCGTGCCCTCGCACGAATATATTTCATGTATATTTGATATGTGGTTAGCGTGGTAGAAACGACAACGATATGGGTGGGACGAAGCGGCGCCCCAATCCGACAAGCTTCAACGGTGCGGTTGTACTTTATTTGTAGAGAGCCCGAAGCTATTATGAACTATTATGAGCTGTGACAAAATGCGTGAGAACGACTGTTGAGGAGTGCGCATACCTTTTTGTAGCAGGGGTGCACATCGTGGAAGGCCACGTGAAGTTCGCCGTGGTTCGGGATGATCCACGTTGGCTACTAGGGCAGTTATGTGGAATCATGCATGTCATTCTAGCTACGAGCGTGTTTTTAGCTTTGTGCGGCTCAGACGCGAGCTACAATCCTGGACCAGACTGGGAATTATCCCGCCAATTCTTATGGACTTGCTACCTCTTCTAGTAGAAGTAGGCGACTCCGCACGCACCATACCTCTTGGAGTGTGGCCCCTACCGCAAGAAGCTATGCCGACGCTTGGCCACTTGGTTATCAAGTTGGATTCGGTGTGCGATATTTGGGCATCTGCACGAGCTGAGGCGAATTCCACGCCCTTGCGCAATTGTCAGATTCCTGACAGCTCAAACAAAGAGGAATGTTCTTCTCCAGACGAACTGGACACTTCGCGCGAAGTGTCCAAAGGAGGGATAGATGGGCAAGCAGATGGTTTGCAGCGGTCGCAGACACGTCACGAAGTTGACAGACCGCAGGAATACACGCCACTGAAGCGAGGAAACAGGAGCCACTGGATAGGGAAGATGAGCGAGGTTTTTAGCCCCTATGGAGCGGATGGAATTTTTTGCCAAAAGCACTAGCTTCACAAATGTGCCGTTTTCACGGTATACGGTACCTTGGTAAGTGTGGGTGATTCGTTACATGTTCCATAACTCCTATAAATTGAGTTTGATCTATAAAATACATGATCGCATTATATATACAACGATATATCGGTGATATACAAGCCAAAAAACACGTTTTCCAGGAATCAAAAGCGTCAAAAATCAGATCTCGCAACCGCTTATTCGAGTATTAGGTCGCCCCTCGACCATAAAACAATCGCCTTTACCAATGCCTTGAAATTGGCAATGGTGGCTGTAGTTAAACGCACCAATACATCGAAATATTCAAGCCATGAGGTAAAAAAAACAACAAAAAACATCATTTGTCAAATGTTTTCCATATTTAAGGCCATAGTGTGTGTTTTCGGGGGAAATCGACTGTTGGGAAAGTAGGTATCGCCCATATGAGGTGCATGGTCATTTTACATGATAGTGGTCACTGAACCAACAAATCCTTGTCGATGAATGGCATCTACACCTCGATTTCGCACACTTTAAGATACTTTTGACCCAATTTTCATGCCTAGAAATAAGCAACTTTGGGGATTTTACTACAACAAAATTGCCCTTGGGTGAGATATATATACTAAGTATATGTGTAGAATAAATTGTTGAGTATTAGATATACCTATTGCAACGGATGTGCGAAGCTTGTATGGCCGATTCCGACAAGTGATATCGGGCTGAGAAATGAATCCAAGCTTAGAGTTTGAAGGGGTTGTACCGTATACGGTACAAACCGCTCCATAGGGGTTAAAGATCTTCAAACCTCCGCACTGTTTGCAGGTTTGCAACAGGCACTCTATGCGGTGCTTATCCCCTTCACGCGGGCACAACAGGCTCTCCGCGCGCGAACGTGGAGGTAGACTTCCCCGCCTTCACGATGCCACATACTTGCCCCGTCGGCGCACCCACCGCGCGCTCCCTCTTTTCCTCCGCCGTCCGTGGCACTCTGGGGCAACACTTCGTATCCTTGCACGGGCATTTCTTGTGCACCGCCTCCCGTGCTTCGTCGAACCCTTTAAGGACCATTCGCATGTCCCCGTGATATTTACAACAACAAGAGATGTTGTCCCTTCTTCTCAACCGTACCACATTGTGCGGTTTACAAACTCCCGCCTTCTCAAACGACCTTTGCCCCACCTTCACGCTTGGATATTTCGCCACAAATCTTCGGTACACCACTAGTTGTGAAGCCTCAAGCCAATGCTTGCTAACGTACTCACGGGGCGTCTTAAGCTTCCTCGTGTGTGGATTTCTTGCCAACACCACGTCCTTCTTACAAGGACTCACGCGCGTGTTGTCCGGGTGCAACCAAAAGTCGCGGATGAGTGCACAAGTGGCTTCCGCCATGCACACTGAACGACGCCCACGTCGCTTGGGGCGAGTCACACCCACGTGCAAGCTCCTTCGTGCACGCTCGGCATTGCCAACCCTCGCACCCGCCAGCATGTTTTTATGCCCCGTGATGCCCGCATACGTGATCCTACATACACGCTTATGCACGCCTAACATTGTTGTCGCTGCGGTTAAGACGTGCCCCTCTTGCATGTTCTCGCCAAACACTGCGGCCGCCACGGCAAGCTTGTGTTCCTCGTTCAAGTTAGAATTCCTACTCGACAGCGCCCCAAAGACCGCAACCAGGTTTTCTAGAATGCAGTCCATAGCTTTGGTCTTCGCCATTTCTGTATCACCGAACAACGCTGCGCGACAGCGTTGCAGCACACCTTCTGCCACTTCCTTTGGCAGCGTTTCAATGTATCCCCTCACCGCTGAAGCGATGCGGTTTGGGGACCTACTAAAGTGTGCGAGAAGGAGGTGCAATATGCGGAGGAGGTGAGGTGGTCGTGCTATGAGACTCTTACAGTAATCACTCACCTTTAAGAAAACCCGGCGATAAGAAACCAGCCAGCTTTGGGGGGGTACCGAAGTTGTCGAGAAAAGGCGGCTGGTTTTTTGAGCTATGGAATCCTCGAAAATAAGAAATATGGGTCTTTGGCGCCGCGGGCACTTAAATTTTGAAAATGTCGCCTTTTTAAGTGTTTATCATTGGACTTTTAAAGAATTGCTGTGGCTGATTGAAAGAAAATGCTAATTCTTACCGATTCCATAGGACTTTGGCGGCGGGGAGGGGGTACAAGTTAGTGGGGTGCATTGCTTGACCCAAATCTCCGAGGTTTTCTTAAAGGTGAGTGATTCTTTGGCGTAGTACGGGCAAGTACGACGACGAAGGGAAAGAGGTTAGGAGGTTGCAGTTTTTGCAGAAGAAGACGAAATTAGGGGCGTTGATATCTAAGCTGCAAACGCTGTTGCTGGGGCACGAACCGGGGAAGTCGCCAAACTGTCGGTGCAATGGACGCTTTCTGTGCGAGGACGCGGCGTCGGAATCGTGGAAGTGGCGGAGGCTAAATGGCGTCGGGGACTGCCCGTTTTTGCATCCCTATGCTTACCATACATTCATGGCCTTGCACCAGCACCGTCAATTTAAGACGTGTATCACGGATTTGCCGTTGGGGCATACGACGTGGTGTTTTGACTTCTCCGAGAACCATTCGTTGAACATCCCGAGGGAAGTTCAGAGTTTGCACTGGGTGATGAAGCAGGCTACCGTGCTGGTGTGTGTGTTACAGTATGGCGGCACGCATGCAACGGAAGTCGATGGGGTAGAGTCCACGGCGGCGAACCCGGTTGTGATAAAGGACTATGTGTACTTTATTAGTGATGACCGCAAGCATGATCACACATTCATTCAGTACATGCGAGAGGTGATCATCAAGGAGTACTTTGAGAAAAGGGGGATTCCGAAGCCAATATTTATTCACGAATGGGCGGATGGCTGTGCGGGGCAGAACAAGTGCGCGGCGGGATTCGCCGACGTGGGAAACAGCAAAATGGAATGGTCGCTGGGGATTCCTTGTCAGCGGAACTTCTTTGAGACGGGGCATGCTAAAGGGGAGCAGGACGGAGCAGAGGCACACGTGAAGCATGCAGCAGTGGTGGCAGTAATTTCAAAGGGTGACAAATGGTATGGGAAGATATTGTGTGCGGCCGATCTCTATGCTTTTTGTGTGGAGACGTTGCGCACACGCGCGGACACCAGCTACACGAAGTCGAGGGCCGCATTCAATCAACGCTTTTTTTATATAGTTACCGAGGACGCGACGAAAGAGGTGGAGGGAGGTTTGTCGGCGGTTGATCACACAGCGCGCATCGCATACAAATCTTTGGAGCGCACTTTGCAACTGCATTCGGTGCGATCGGTCGTGGAGGGGAAGTTGCTGGTGCGCGACAGGACATGTTATTACGTGGCATGCATGCTATGCGGAATGTGTGTAGTCCATGCCAACGTCCGAGAACTGTTTGGAGAGCTCGCATGTGGATTTGTGGAGGGAGGTGGAATTGACGCCCGCAACGGGTGCGGACGCGGCAAGGGTGCGGGAGTTGGTGGAGGAGTATGCGAGTGATGTGAGTGTAGCGGTGCGGCGCGGATGCATCATCGCGGTCCACCGAGACCCGGCGGACCGCGCACACGCCTACTACTTGGTGAAGGCGTTATCCGCCGTGACGGAGGTTGGACCTAGGGGGCGCCGAGATGACTATGGGCAATATTTTGCCCCGGGAGAATTTGTGGTTTCGGGGAGGTACTTTGAATGGGAAGATGCCGATGTGAGAGATGCCTACATACTAGACACAAGTAAAAAGTGCTTGATCTCTTGTGAAGCCGTGCGTGCAACCGATGTGCGCCTAGTTAAAAGAGGGGATGTGTACAAGATGCCTGTTGCCGAGCATGAGCGCGTGTTATCACTGTTGTAATTTTGGCATTCTAATATATAGTATGTGATTTGGCATTCACAATGCAATAATGATAACATTTTTTTGCATATTTATGCTCAAGCATTTGAACAAACTTGGGGTATCACAATTTTGATGTGACGCGCATGCATGCCAAGTGCAAAACACGATTTCCTGCGGTTTGCAGTGACCAAAATGGCCCCGCACGACTACTCCAAAACCCTAAATGTCAAAAAATAACATTTTTGAGTTTGTCTAAACCTTCTCCAAACTTCTCCAAAAATATCAAGCCGTATAATAACATTTACCGAAATTATGCACTTTATAGCGGGCCCAACATACGTTAAACCCCTGCTCTCACAGCCAATATTTCACCCGCCAGCAACCCTAAAACCCTTAAATCTTGGCTATGCAACTTTCTAGTGCCTTCAACTAACTTGGTGCACCTTCCCAAACTCGGCGATGGCCTTTCATCAACACATTCATGTGACGCGCATGCATGCCAAGTGCAAAACACGATTTCCTGCGGTTTGCAGTGACCAAAATGGCCCCGCACGACTACTCCTAAACCCTAAATGTCAAAATTTTATATTTTTGAGTTTGTCCAAACCTTCTCCCAACTTTTCCAAAAATATCAAGCCGTATAATAACATTTACCGAAATTATGCACTTAAGTATGTACCCCCCGTCCACCCACACGTGCCACATGCCGCCTGTACTCCCTGTAAGGCCATGTACCGTCCCTGTAAGGTCATGTAGTTAGCAGTAAGCTCGTGTAGGTGACGGTGAACCTTTGTAACTTCCAGTAGTCGACTGCATATCCCTGTCGTCGCGGCAAGTGCATGCACTCGCCTGTACTATAAACGTTACATACCTGTATATCCCGATACCTGTCAGTATGCGCCTCGGTACTATCGATACCTGCCAGTAGATCCCATTAGGAGCCCGCATGTGCCTGTATGTGTCGGTATGTGCCAGTAGGTACCTATATTGCCCGGTAGATGTCAGTACTACCGGTAGGTGCCGGCAATTACCTGCATTGCACTGTAAGCGCCGGTAGTTTCCAGGATGTGCCTGTAGGCACCGGTATCTCCCTGTAGATGCATATATATATATATCATCATGTAGGCGCGAGTAGCAACCTGTGCCCGCCTGTACGTGCCAGTACTCCCGGGTACCTCCCAACAAGCGCCTGTATCAACCTGTAAGTCCCAGTAGATTCCTGTAAATATTAGTATGCACCTACAGGTTATATCATATCATACCTATTATCCTGTATATACCTATATACCTATATTTTTTACTCGTTGTGTATTGCTTGATGATGTAAAATTGTATCTGCATACTTTTGTAATGAAAACAAATTGTAGTATTTTGCTTGTGTGTGCATGTTGCTCGCTTGCTTTGCTTATTGTTTGCCTTATCCCCTTTAAACTCTGTCACTACAGTACTCACTCACCAGTAAGAATACCTACCAGTAAGAATATCGGGCCGAAACTTTTGGAAATGTGTTATGTACTTGCATATGTGGATAAAGTGCTTAGATATGGAAAAGTGTTAAGAATATTTGAGCCAACCTTGATTTCCACATATTCTTATTGGTGAGTGAGCACTGCATCTACATACCGAGATTTGAGTGGTTAGGGTATTTTTGCACTGTGGTTATTTCGTTTCAGAATTCGGTATGTTAAAGCCGTCCGTCCGCAACGATTTTCGATAAACTTTTGCGACAAATATAAGTGTGCATATCATGGTTGTCGTAGTTGCGGCAATCATGCCATTCTCACTCATTTTTGTCGCACGCCATAATGTAAGTTTTGTCGCACGATGCGACATTAGAGAAATCCTTGCGACATAAATGATGCGCTATCCTCCAGAGCTTTGTAGGACAATAGAATGCGGCCATATCGAGTTATCGACCAGGTTCATGCGTTCATCGGCGTGGCTATGCGCCTCTAAGCTTACATGCTATATTACGTAGAATTCGCGGGATTGTATATGATATCAGTTGGGTTTAGTTGTAGTTTTAAGTTTATTTAGTTGTGGGTTTAGTAGAACGAGTTTGGTTGAAATTTTAAGGGTATATCATTTTAGGGGTTTATGGTTTATGGTTTTAGGGTTTATGTGATAAGTTTTAAAACCCTAAATTGTATTGTAGAATCAAAAATACCCAAGAAGAAGCTAAAAACCAGAATTATGAAAATCATAAACCCTAAAGCCCTTAAACTCAAGCACACCGCTAAACACTCTAACAATAAAAATAAAAACGGTTTTCAGATGAAAAACGTTTTTGTAGGGTTTTAAAAAGGTCTTTAGGATTTTTGGGTTTCGTCTGAATTTGTTTGAATTACGTTACGATCTAAATTTCGATCTCAACTCCGAATTCCGATTTTGAATTTGAATTGCCAACCTTGGTAGGCACCGGTAGGCAACGGTAGGTACCGGTACCTACCGGTAGATACCAATAGGTTCTCGTACTCGCCGGTACGCACGTATGTATTTACCAATAGGTGACAATACATACCAATATATCCCGGTAGGTTCCTGCAATAGGCGGTACTTGTTTGTACTTGCCGGTACTTGCCGGTACTCGCCGGTACTCGTCGGTACTTGCCTTTATTTACCTATATATGTCACGGTATGTAATGTACTTGACTGTAACAATCAGTAACGTGCTGCACATGCCTTTAGGACTATTAACCCCTGTGATCGCCGATAAGCTCCTGCATTTTCCTGTAGGTTCCATTATACGCCGTTATACGACGATACACACCAGTATATTCCTGTAGTTCCTGTAGTACACGGTGCCCGCCAGTACTTGCCAGCATTTACCAGTACTTCACGGTATATATGTAACTATACTTGACGGCGACATCCTGTAATCCCGATGCATGCCTGTACTTGCTGGTATTCGCCTGTTAGTAGTTCCTTGCAAATGACAGTACCCCCGGCAGGGGCCTGTAACCAACAGTACTTACCAGTAGCTACGTAACAGTACTTGCCAGTATGTCCCTGTATTTTCCAGTACTTTCTGTAGCCTCCTGTATGTACCTGTAAGTGCCTACAGTCCCCGGTAGCAGTAATGTATATGTCTATGTACCAGCAAACTGTACTTTGTAAGTCCATGTAAATGTAATGGGGGGGGGTCACGCACGCTACTCCCCTTCGGATGCAGACTATACATCACGGCGCCAATGGCGCCAGCTTATGATGTCAGGCTTTCGCGCGCGGGGGAGGGTGCGGCCAAGTACTATTCAGTATATCTTTTACACAATTCTTTCGCAGTTTAGAATGCGTGCCGTTGTTTACGATTTCGGTGACGAGCGCAAATACCCGACGAAAAAGCGTACCATAAGAGTCAGACAGCATGCATCATAATATCATACATGAATAATAAATCAAATTATGCATCTCTGTGATATTTTGGTCTCGCTATGTTCCATACCACAGCATGCCGAGAGAGCACTGCATTGTATCTACAGGCCATCTTGGCACAAAGCATCGTCTTCTAAAGCTATAGGTCGCCCAGTTCGCTGCTAGTATGAGCACTTTCTTGCGATTCGGCTTGCAGTTTACGTTCAGCGTAAACTACGGTTTCAAATTTGGCTTCTCGCTGCCAGGAGTCAGTCGAGTCCCTGCGAGCAAGTCCTATCCTTTCCGCGCCTCATCCGTGTCACATACACGCCAGCGCATGGCGTGCTGGGCACCCTCGATTTCGTACAAGAGCTGTTCCTCTTGTATTTCTTATCAATGTGTTCTTCAAAGAAGATAGACATGGTCAGCGAGACACATGTCAGGCAATTTAAACGTGCAGAGATGTCTGCACTTCTCTGCGGAAAACATGACAACGGCCGCATCACTCATTATATTTTGAGGCGGTGCGCGGCATGTGGCGGTGGTTCACGATTCGCTCGTGTTCTCGACTTTACCGATAAAAAGTTATTCACAGGGTCCCAGTCCTTGACATATTTCGCCTTGCTGCTGTTGTCTTCTGACATATAGATGGCGTCACTCTTGCGTCACAACGAGACTCCATAACTGTCCACAACTGTCCTACTTTTGATTTTGGTGCGGGTCATAAAAGATTTCGCATCTACGTAAGTAGTTGTCGAAAAGCAATGCTACTTGCTCTTTATAATACCACACACTTCATCATTTTGCGCTCCTCTTTGTCCGCCAAAGCATATATGCATTTTGTGTCCAAGCTGTGTTTATTGGTGTGGTGGGTAAGAGGTATATTCGATTTCTTCGCATCCGTGGAAGTCGGATGCGCCCCTTATGTCTCGATGCCATAATTTTGACCAAAGGCATGGAATCACAATGAAATGAAGGGGTGAGATGTCATGCATCATCGCAATAAGGGCACTCGTTATCCACGGGTTCGTTCATCGTGCGACAAGTGTTAGCTGAATTTCTGGGCCACGCATGTTCACGATCAAAATGGCGCTTTTCATCTAAACCCACGAGTATTGCACGTAAAATATACACTATAGTATTCACTCTGGCTTACCACCACGCATTATTGTGCGATTTGTACCAAACAACATAGGCATCCGCCACTTAAACCAGGCCGTGATAATCACGACGCGTGTCGTCCCGACGCGACGGGGCATACAAAGCTACACACGAAGCGAATCGCAGTGTGAAACACACATACTGTAGTAGGTATAAGCGAAGGTAGCTGCATACTCAGATTATAGTAGCATGCACCACGTGACTATTCGTGCACACGTAATACATGCCGTGTAATGAACACATGCATGTAGGCAGTAGTCGTTTCGATATAACGCATGCCCTTAGACAATACTGTTTCGAAGCAGCCCAACTTGCGCGTGGTCGTCAGGAACGGATCGTTCACTGCGCGTGCATATATACTATAATTGCAATATATTGGCAATAGCTGCACTGACCACTTACAAACAACAAGTCGTGGCTTTTTGTATGATAGGAGTACTAGGCCAGTCGATCTAAAGATCTCCACTATGCCTGTGAGCTGTGACTGCGTGACATATTGACATTTGCGAAATTAATCGTCATTGTAACCATCGTCATTTTGCGATCGGACGGCACTGGCGCGACACGATTATAATAATTACGTAGAGTTTTATTACTCCGACGATTGCAATTCTGAATTCTCTTTTCTCAATTCTGAACATCGCTTCGGCCATGCCATAAGATAACGTTGGGCGATGCGATGGCGTCGCGGCATACGTACGCGAATGCAGTGGCGACCTGGCGATGTCATATTTATCGTTTGGCGGTCGTCATATCGAAATTTTGTTGGTGCCGCCCGTTTGGATTCAAGCTTTGATTAGTTAAGTAAGTAAGTAATTTGCCCGGGTTCGTCCTTATAAAGAGCAGGGTTTTGTAGCCGTGCTGTCCTGAGCTAGCTATACATCCATACGACCAGGGACGGATAGCACACTTGGCAATCATCCAGAATGAAGATGATCCCTCGTCCGAGGTACCTTTATCGCACATGAATACATAACGTAACTAAATTAATCACCTTATTTTTTTCTAGTTCGGATTCTCCGGTGACAGTCGGACAGTTTTTTCCATGCAGCGTCGCCGCGTGCGATTCTCCCCTCAGAGGATCCCTATGACCCTGGCAAAGGACACTATGCCTCCATACTTTCTAGTTTCAAAAATTCCGTCAGGGAATCACTATGAACACCCGCAAAAAAGCTACAACGGCCACTCATGCTAACACTCACGGAAGTGGGCCAGGATCCACTGGAAGGATGCTGCCATATGTCTCCGGTCACCCCAGCCACCAGAACACCGCCCATTAACGTACTCATCAAGCATCTCGCATGTTGTGTATACCAACGGCATGCACGCGTTGGTCTCGCAGCTAAGACAAAAATCCCAAGCTCTTACACACGTTTGATCTCCAGTCGCCATGCCCCTGTGAAGCCGGCAGGAGTGACCATGAGATGCCACAGAAGCAGCCGGCTTCGCTCCATGAAGCTCCAGCATGCTCACACCCGGACCTCAGTCGTCCATCAGCAGCTTCCTGGAGAACCAAACACCCGTTTACCTCGAAGTCAAAACCCAAGCTGGACGCGCTCTAATATATTGCAAGGCAAGTTGCGAGCATCCACGCTCTGTACACTTTGTGTCCGCGCGTGCGAATACGCTGTTTGGTCCATCCAAAATGGCCGAGCCGCCGCTTCTGGGCAGCCAAAATCGCCGCTTCTGGGCACCAATTGTAAGAATACATAAATAACAGTGCCACAACTTGCGCAGGCGCAGTTCCAACCGTTGACATATGAACGCCTGCACACCCACCTGCCCACCTCCTCGCCGCTCCACTTCTGGTTGTCGTAAGGTTGAAGGCAGCTGTCCGGCAATGATGGTACCACCTGCACATTTCCCCTCGGACACGAAAGCAAGTCAACTCTCATCGCCTGGAATTGATCATTCCACTCTCCGGCTAATCTAAATCCATGTAGGTAGATATGGCCCTCACCTTGGACGCCGTCCCGATGGCACAACCCCCCGCAGGCCATGTGCAACCCGGGTGGAAATGCTGGCAGGTCCACCCTTTCTCCTGCCCATCCACCTTGATGTTCTCCAGCGTCACCGCCTGCACAGCCCATCGCCGTGTTCACGTGTCGCGCTCCACCCACCTTCAAGCCATCCATGCGTCTCGCAGACACCCATCTGTTTGCGATCGATGTGGGACGAGCCGAGGGCGAAATGGGATCGTAGGTGCGCGTGGGACTCTCTAGTTGCGCAAGGCGAGTCAGCAGTGCACAGCTTCCGGCTTCCGCATGCAGTCTCATATTGCCCCAGCATGCATTCTCGCCTTGGCCCCTCAACCACTCCTGCAGCAGCACAGGCGCACAGCAGGACTGGCTATCGGGACAGGTCATCAGGAGTTCGTATACTTGGCAATCCCTGTGCCACGCCGTAGAAGCCAGCGGCTGCGGCAGCGGCAGCCTAGCACAAGCCTGTTTTTCAAGCCCCCCTCCCCCCCGGGGGAGGCAGCCAAGGGCGCAAGGGAAAGCAGCAAGGGGTGAGACAAGGAAGCCGCACCTGGAAGGGCGATTCAGGAAGGCCCTCGATGATGCCAACATTACTGGTCACCCCGTGCATCTCCACATTGCGCACTACCACATTCCTCACGGTGGGTGTCTCCACCTGGCTCATCTCGTGGGCACACTCCTGCACCCCTCCCGGGGGCGCCCCGAGGTCAGCCATGCCCCCCCCCTACTGTTCAACCGAGGGGGACACACATTTCGCTCGTAAGCACTGAAAATGCACCAACGCAGGAGCACCGCAATGCTTACACAGACCGCGCTGCGCAGCCGCATACAACGACTACAAGAAATGCTCCTGATGATGTCGGCGTTGAGAATCCTCAAACCCCGGAGGCCAAAGACTTTTCCTCACCGCGTTGCCGTCGAGCACCCCGCAGTTGAACCTGCACGCCGCCCTCGCTCCCCGACCTCCCACTTGCTCACGCCGCAATCCATGACGACATGTCAAGGCGACAGTTCACCAGATATGCGTATCCAAGGCCGCCTTCCGCGCACCAGACGTGCACGCCAGACATGAGCTCTGGCCTCTTCTTTCTTCGACTGGCATAAGGTTGAGACGCCACTTGAAAAATCAAAGTCGCCCGATTGTGAATTTTAGGGTATCAAAATGACCGTTAGATCACCCTGATGAAGAATATATATAACACTTATATGTGATTTCGAGTGGAAGATCGCCATTTCCACTGATTTATACCCCTATTTTGACCCTCGATTTGGACGTTTCGGCCCAGTGTTAACGCGGGGCTTTTTTACTTTTTGTTTTTTTCAAAGTTTTGCGGTGTTAAGGTTGCATGTGCAATTTGTTATTACATGTTCGATTCTATCGGATCTCATCGGGCTCCAGCTCAAAATTTCCGCTTTCAGGGCAAAACTGGATCTGTCATGAACAATCCCCGGTATCTCATTGGTCAATCTGAAATTGGAAGCTCCTGAGCTCTCGATTTCGCGTATGTGTCCCGGAACTCGAGAGCTGCACCGTGCGTTGTTGTTTCAACGCAAAGCAGCTTAAGGCTCGTGGAATCAGTTTTTCAGCGGGTTTCGCTTGCAGCCCAGCTTGCATACGCAGTGCCCTTAAATTTATTTAAACCATGCGCACATTAGATATATACTATGATGGGTTGGTATTGCGCATCCGAAGTCATGCTTCGGATGCGCTTCCAATCGGAGGAGCGCCAAAGAAATTCGAAGATGCCTCGAGGTGCTTCGGATTTTCGCGGTGAGCGGGATGCTTAAAAACAGCAATATTGCGAGGTCACTTCAGCGTGTAAACGCTCAAATAACCTTCCTAGGTCACGTCTGTAAAGTTTTCTAACTTTACAGACGTGATCCCGTTCAAATGCGAATGAAAGAGTGGCACCGCCCCGAAGGAGGCCTTGGGGGTGAGGCACCCATGCGTGATTGCAAGGCGTCACTAACTGAGTTTTTGGGCCTACGGGTGTAAAACCTTGTTATAAATGAAGCCAAGG